>PRKT01001323.1:0-43087 GCA_003671525.1 Saccostrea glomerata | reverse complement strand
GCATCTACTGTTAAAGTCATAATAACTAAACTCTATCTGTGACATTCTTCCTGTGTCACTAACACTTACACATACCAAACTTGGTGATCTCCCACATACCAACTACCGTACCTGTCAGGAGCATTCTTAACTCTAGTGGATCTCCTCGGAGATCTGCGCGGCGAAACTATGGGACTTACATTCCTAACATCACCATTTTGTAACAAAGATGGGGATGAAGGTGGTAAATCTATGTGTGGTACAGACAGAATGGGAGACTCATTGTCTGTCTTAACAGTCGAATTTGGTCCGAACTGTGTTGAATTCTGAGAACCGCGACTTAAGTTGTCGGAACTAACTCTGCCCTCGGTACCGAAAGATTTATTACAATCATTTACATGGTGGATACTTGAAGTATCAGGCCTAGTCCGATCTCTACTACATGTACTTACTCTGTATAATTCTTCATCACTGGATGATGAGCTATCATCCGAGTCAGTCTGTAACGTACGCTGCCTCCTAGTCTGCTTCTCTCTTTTCTGTGGAAGTCCTTCAGTGGTATCTGAAATATACATAAATGGTAATAATAAATTTCTGTGTAAGGTTTTGATCTTTCCTTTACCTGAATCTTTATGAACTTTGTACACTGGAATTTCTCCATTTGGAATTTCGACAATCTAAAACGCTCCACATTCCCATTCCCCATAGGATGATAAGGGGTCGTCCTGCTTTTACTCACTCCTGCAATGTTACATAATTCTCTAACAAGCCTACTTTCAAAGTTCCTGCCTTGGTCGCTGTGTATTCGCTGTGGGAAACCATAGTAACTGAAGAAATTCTCATACTGGGATTTTGCTGTTGTGGACGCTTTCTGGTTCCTCGTATGTACCGCCACTGCGTACTTCGAAGAATGATCGGTTATTACGAGTATATTCTCAATGTTTCCCTTGGATTTCTCTGAAGAAAGAAAATCTATACATACCAGTTCCATTGGCTGTGATTTTTTGATGGTGATGAGCTCTGATCTAGGTTGTTCTCTGGTCTTACTTCGGATACATCGTCCACAATGCTCAACTCTCTCTCTGATATCCATATCCATTCCTGGCCAATAAAAACGTCTTCTGATGAGCCAACTGGTCTTTTCTCTCCCCTGATGACCTAAATCCTCATGTAAACCTTTAAACACTACTCCTATCATACTTCTTGGTAATACAAGTTGCCTAACATCCATTCCGTCAATAAGGGTATTTCTAAATAATACACCTTTCCTAATCTCGAAATGATGCTAAAAATTCTGGGTACAAAAAATTTGACATTACACTCACGTATACTCTGCTGAGGAATATTTGTACTACTATTCCTCCACCAACAAACGGTTGGGGAAAAAATAATATGCCGTCCATAGGAGAGATAACGGTTGGAGACGACATTGAACGAATAAGACTGATTCGTAATAGTGTTTTTGGGCACGTGTATTCGGCGTCTACTTCACAAAAAACTTTTGATGATAGCTGGTCAGTTATATTAGATGTATGTCAACGACTTCAAATATATACGGGGAAAAATTACATAGATGGCCTTCAAAACATTGAAAGACAGGCTCTAGAAGAAGAATATGAAGAAGCCTTTATAGAGAAACTAAGAGTTGATTATGAAAACAACAAAGAGCTCCGAAAAATTGTGTCAACCCTTGTGTCAGATGTACAGGAAATGAAAGCAGGACTAAACAAGAACAAAAATTGTTATCGTAAGCAGAACTCTTTTGTATCTTAATATATAGTTACCAGCAATTTTTTTTTTACCTGTGTGATTACTAAGAGAATATATTGTTCTTGTAGAGCAAAGAAATTTTGATACACAAAATGGTCTTATAATGGAAAAAGATGGTGAGTTGTTTATTTATATTCCTCTTCTTAATGTTGATCTTTCTAAGAAACAATGAAGTTTTTCAAATTTACTCTTTTAAAGTAACAAGTAAATATATAAAGGAAACATATTAAATTTCCAAACTTTGTAGAATTGTTTTTTTTTTTCAAATTTCCATTGATTGTTTTAAGGGGCAGTGTCTTTAAAGGAAGCAATTATTGCCAATTGGAAAATAGAAAATGAAACATTCGTTCCAACTTTCGCAACTAATGTTGTTGAAGAAAAGCTCCAAAATCAAAATTTTGTCATTATCGTTGGAAATTCCGGATCAGGGAAGACGGCCATGATTCAACATATTGCTTTAAAGTACCAGGAAATGGGCTGGGATATCGTTCCAATTGATGAAGTTAGAGAAATTAAAGGAATATGTTTGAAGTCGTTCTCTCAAAGACTTTTCATTATGAATGATCCCATTGGAAAAGAGAAGTTAGATGAAATATCTTACAACTCATGGGAATGTCTCGAAAAAACTTTAGAAATTTGTTTGGAAAAATCAAAAATGCTGGTGTCTTGTCGACGGTGTGTGATGAAAGACAATACATTACAAGGGCTACTCAAAGAACAATCAAATATCGTAGAGATTGACAGTGGTAACAATGTTTTAACGAAGGAAGAGAAGATCGAAATAATCAAACAGTACATGAAAGAGGAAGATATTTCAAAAGAAGATATTGATGAAATAATTAAGACGGATACATATTTTCCTTTGCTGTGTAAACTCATTTCTTCTGATCGGCATTACTTGGGAGATGTGATTAGTCTTTTCAAACGTCCTTTTGAATTAGTCAAGAAAGAAATTAAATCATACAAAGAAAAAAGCAAAGAAAAATATTGTGCATTGGTTCTTCTGTCAATGTTCAACAACATTGATGTTGATGAAATAAGATATTCAGAAAGTTTTAAGAAAAGATTTTATGAAATTGTTGAAGCTTGTGATTTGCCATCTAATTTACAAATTACAAGTGTTAAAAAAAATCTGAAAATGCTGGAAGGTTCCTTTGTAAAGTGCATTGGTAGCTCATTTTCTTTCATTCACGACTTTGTCATGGAAGTTACAACAGTGGAATTTGGAACAGATTTCCCAATACAGACAATAAAATATGCAGATAGTGATTTTCTTCGAAAAAGAGTGAAAATTCGAGAAAAAAATGAAACACCTGACCCACTAACTATTTATCTGGATCCTATATATATAGGTGACCTTATAGAAAGATTCTTCAATGATATCAAATCAGATTCTATTTTCGATGTTGTTCTTAATCCATGTTTACGAAGTGAAATTGTAATAGAAAATTTCATCGAGAAAATGAAAAATCTAGACAATCTTTCCATGTTTTACTCCGAGAAAACAGTATCAATTGAAAAATATATATATAACGAGGAAGCAATGAATGAAAGACGTTTGTCTAGAATCCGCTTAATTTCGTTAGAAGAAAAGATGACACCAATCAGCATGCTTATAACATACTGTCATGATGAAATATCTTCATTTTGTCTTAATAACACTGACAGTAAAATTTTACTAGATCATTTTCTACTCCCCTCCGTGTGTGCTAATGGTAGTTTAGAGCTATTCAACTTACTCAATGAAAAGAATAAAACATTGTGGATCGACAGAGCGTGGGGCGTGTTGTATTACCCAATACACATAGCATCTGCTTTTCACAATGTGGACATCGTTGAGAGACTGCTACAATTAGGGGCTGATCCGAACACACTTTCTGCGAAAAAATCTACTCCTTTGATTCTGGCTTCCACTAATGATGCACACAACTTTGAAGTTAATCGGCAAGGGGGCTTGAGGCGTAATCAGACAATTGAGTGTTTGATAAATTATGGAACAAACGTCAATTTATGCCAGATTAATGGATATTCAGCACTGCACTTCTGTATTTTTGATAAAGTACCTCAAAACACAATTGATGTTTTAATCTCCAAAGGTGCTGACATCAATTTATGTTCTAAATCTGGAAAAAGTCTTCTACACTCAGCTTGTTCAGATGGATATGACACCATGGTACAATATCTACTGAACAAGGACATTAACATAAATCTACGTGATACAGAGGGTAACAGTCCACTCTGGGATGCTTGTATGAATGGACATGAAAGCACAGTAAAATTGCTTTTGAGTAATGGGGCCAATATTAATCTACCAAGTGATAAAGATTACACTGCTTTACATTTAACTTGTGAGTGTAGACACACTAATATAGTCAAAATTCTACTGGACAATGGCGCAGACATCAATGCATGTAATTCCAATGGAGAAAGTCCACTCTGGAGAGCCTGTTTCTTTGGCAATGACAGTACTGTGAATTTATTGGTGCAAAATGACGCGAAAATTAATTTAAGTCGTAATGATGGAAAGAGTCCTTTATTTATTTCTTGCGTCAAAGGATTTGAAAACAAAGTAAGGATCCTACTAAACAACGATGCAGACGTCAATTTATGTGACAACCAATGTCTGAGTCCTATTGGAAGAGCTTCCCATGATGGAAGAAACAATATCATACAACTTCTTCTCGACAAAGCAGCCGATATGAATTTATGTGATATCCAGGGAAGAAGTCCTCTTTACCTCGCTTGTGGCGAAGGACATGACAACACGGTTAAGCTTCTATTACAAAATGGTGCAGACGTCAATTTATGTCAATATGGAAAGTTTAGTCCACTCTATATAGCATGCTGGAAGGGAAATTACAACATTGTTAAAATTTTATTGGAAAGTGGTGTAGATATAAATGCATATGATGAACATGGATGTAGACCTATCGTCAGAGCATGCTTAGAAGGGGATGAAACCGCAGTTAAATTGCTCATGGAGCATGGTGCTGATATTAATTTGCGAGATGATGATGAAAATACGGCCGTTGATATTGCCCTCGATTTAGAACGTGAAGATCTCGTTAATCTTATGCTCGAAATCTACCATAAAACATATGACTGGTAGAATATACAATGAACTATAATTTTTATTCATTAATCTAGATTTTAAATATACATTTTTTAGCTGTTAAACATTTTGCATGAAGAAATGTTTTTTTTATCTCAGGAAAAACGTTTCCCGGGTCCTTAGGTTATAGAATTCAGACGATCTCACTTTTGATTATGTCTCACTTTTCCATTATATATCATTACATGTATATATTCTTTCTGTATGATATGAAATTATGAAAGCATCAAATCAAATTATAATTCTAATGTGTTTAATAAAAAAAAAACTGGCGTAAAACTATGTGGTAAGTAACTATGTGTTTATCTTTTGACAAACTCAAACGTATTACCTAATTAGGTTATGCAAAGAAAAATCGAAGAATGTATATATGTACAAACAAAAGCGACAGGACATTTTGTAAATGTGTGGCATTTTCAAAATAACATTTTTTTGGAGAAAAAATTCATGTTTAAAATGGCTGTGGTGATAAAAAAAATCTCGAAAAAGCATTATCTGAGGTCCTCGGATACTCGTAAATTTTTTAATCTTCATTTAAAGAACATAAATGGAAGGACTTGAAAGACTTGTTAAGGAACACCTTTAACTTATTTTAATTATTTAATAAATAATATTATTCATTTATTATCCTCGTGATCACCTAAAGGTTTATTCTGGTCATTCATAGTCTGTTTGTCGCCTTTCCTGGTTTAAAATCTATTCTGCAATTATCACAACTCTGTTGCATCACTTATTTTATACCCTACTAGCTAACAGAACCAAACTGTAATGTTTAGGAATTTACTAGATTTGTATCACAATCTTTTTATAATTGATTTGACACGTAAGCAAAGTTAGCTCTCTGACTCTCACAGAGTTCAGTAACCTACTGACATTATTCTGAAATTGAGTCACCTACATTTCCTGTTTCCCAGGCTCCAAAGACTATAAAATATAAAACGATTTTGGTACAAAGACACTTACTTGCTAACTGATATCCAATGTAGTCAGGCTGTATATATATTTGTGCTTATTAGATAAACTATATAAAATATATACCGGTGTTGTTTCTGATATATTACAATGGCGACGAGGATGTACAAAACATGTTAACTCTGTGATTTAATTCGTTGGAGAAGTTAAATCTGAGATTCAATTAAATTTGAAGATATGGCAGCGAAAATTGATTTACCTTGCGTACCTCAGTTTGTGATAGGAGGAGAACTAACAAATGTAGCCCAAAGATGGGAAGATTGGATGAAGAGATTCAAATATTATATGGAAGCATCCGGAGTTACTACTCAGAAACAAAAGCGTGCGCTTCTCCTACATTTAGCAGGACCGGAAGTTCAGGACATATATGATACTATTGAACATACAGGTGAGAACTTCGATGATATAGTTAATGATTTAAATACCTACTTTGCACCCAGAAAAAACGTTGCTTTCGAAAGACATATGTTTCGTCAGGCATCACAAAATGAAAATGAAACAGTTACAAATTTTGTGACACGATTGCAAAAACTTGCAATATCTTGCGACTTTGGAGTGGCAAAAGATGACAATATCCGTGATCAGGTCATCGATAAATGCAAATCAACAGCACTAAGAAGAAGATTTCTGCGAGAAAAAGAACTCAACTTGATGAAAGTACTGGAAATATCAAGGGCCGTAGAAATGTCAGATAGTCAGGCACAGAAAATGGAAGAAAATCCAGCTATTCCACAGGAGGTCAACAAAATTAACCAACAGATGAAATCGAAAAAGTTTCCAAATTTCGAAAAACCAAAACCAAGTCGTACATGGGAACGGAATGGCAGAGGTCATGGAACACAACATTCTGGATACAAAGGACCCGGAGGGCAACACCAATTCCCTAGAAACAACCAACGATGTTACAGATGCGGAAATCAAGGTCATTTTGGTCGTGACTGCAGAATAACACGGGGAAAAAAGTGCAATAAATGTGGAAATGAAGGTCATTTTGCAAAAGTGTGCAACACCAAGCGCCTTAATTGCGTTGTTGAAAATACTACCCCTGAATTCGCCTTCAGTGTATCTAAAAATAAAACACCTACAATCAAAGTTAAAATCAACAACAAAGATGTAAGTGTTATCATTGATACTGGAGCTAGTGTCAACATTCTAGACGGAGTAACATTTCGATACTTGTTTCCAGACAATAAAGCTTTGAAACACCCAACATCAGAAATTTTTGCATACGGATCACCAAAACCACTGAAACAACTTGGTATCATTACGGCAGAGTTGAAACATAACGGCGAATCTATTCGTACAACTTTCCATGTAATTCCCGGAAAATATGGAAACTTGATCAGCAAAACAACAGCTGAGCAATTAAAACTGATTAAACTGGAGCAGCATTTCATCAAGGAGATAACAAAAGAAGCTTCCACAATAGTTCAGGAATACAGTGACCTATTCGTTGGACTTGGAAAACTTAAGAAATTTCAACTCAAGTTACATGTAGACAACACGGTACGACCAGTGGCTCAACCCATACGCCGTCTGCCATATCACATGCGTGAAGCTGTTGGAAACAAAATTGATGAATTGGAAAATTTAGATGTTATTGAAAAAGTTGAGGGACCGACACCATGGGTTTCACCTCTTGTTTGCATACCAAAACCGAAGCAAAACGACGTGCGAATCTGTGTGGATATGCGTCAAGCAAATAATGCGATAATGCGGGAACGATTTCCTATTCCGAATGTAGAAGAAACACTACAAGAAATGAATGGAGCTACCTGTTTCTCAAAACTTGATCTTAAATCGGGATTTCATCAAATTGAATTAGAGCCAGATTCAAGAAACATAACAACTTTTGTCTGCCACAAAGGTTTGTACAGATACAAAAGACTAATGTTTGGAATTTCATGTGCACCGGAAATTTACCAACGAATAATACAGCAAGTCTTACAAGGGATCACAGGCTGTAAGAATATATCAGACGATATAATTGTCTTCGGCAAAACAAAAGAAGAACATGATAAAGCGCTTCGGGATGTTTTCAATAAACTTCGAGAGAGTAATCTGACCCTGAACAAAGAGAAATGCGAATTTTACAAGACAGAGCTGAAATATATGGGACACATACTGTCCAAAGAAGGAATTAAAGTCGACCAAGAGAAAGTCAAAGCGGTTCAGGAAGCAAAACAACCCAGTAATGTACAAGAAGTCCGCAGTTTTCTTGGACTTGTTAATTACTGTGCAAGATTCATTCCGATTTTAGCAACAATAGCTGAGCCAATCCGTAAGCTGACACGCAAATCAACAAAATGGGAGTGGGGAAACACGGAAACAAAAGCTTTCGTCCAACTAAAAGAGTTATTAACATCATCAGAAGTTATGGCGTACTATAAACTAAGCGCAGAAACAAGACTCATTGTAGATGTAAGTCCTTATGGGCTCGGAGCAATATTAGAACAAAAACAAGAAGAAGGAGAATTTCGTCCAGTGGCTTATATACTACCCCTGAATTTGCCTTCAGTGTATCTAATAATAAAACACCTTCAATCAAAGTTAAAATCAACAACAAAGATGTAAGTGTTATCATTGATACTGGAGCTAGTGTCAACATTCTGGACGGAGTAACATTTCGATACTGGAGCTAGTGTCAACATTCTGGACGGAGTAACATTTCGAACCTTGTTCCCAGACAATAAAGCTTTGAAACACCCAACATCAGAAATTTTTGCATACGGATCACCAAAACCACTGAAACAACTTGGTTTCATTACGGCAGAGTTGAAACATAACGGCGAATCTATTCGTACAACTTTCCATGTCATTCCCGTAAAATATGGAAACTTGATCAGCAAAACAACAGCTGAGCAATTAAAGTTGATTTTATTTGAGCAGCATTTCATCCAAGAGATAACAAAAGAAACTTCCACAATAGTTCAGGAATACGGCTACCTTTTCGTTGGGCTTGGAAAACTTAAGAAATTTCAACTCAAGTTACATGTAGACAACACAGTACGACCAGTGGCTAAACCCATACGCCGTCTGCCATATCACATGCGTGAAACTGTTGGAAACAAAATTGATGAATTGGAAAATTTAGATGTAATTGAAAAAGTTGAGGGACCGACACCATGGGTTTCACCTCTTGTTTGCATACCAAAACCGAAGCAAAACGACGTGCGAATCTGTGAGGATATGCGTCAAGCAAATAATGCGATAATGCGGGAACGATTTCCTATTCCGAATGTAGAAGAAACACTACAAGAAATGAACGGAGCAACATGTTTCTCAAAACTTGATCTTAAATCGGGATTTCATCAAATTGAATTAGAGCCAGATTCAAGAAAAATAACAACTTTTGTCTGCCACAAAGGTTTGTACAGATACAAACGGCTCATGTTTGGAATTTCGTGTGCACCGGAAATTTACCAACGAATAATACAGCAAGTCTTACAAGGAATCACAGGCTGTAAGAATATATCAGACGATATAATTGTCTTCGGCAAAACAAAAGAAGAACATGATAAAGCGCTTTGGGAAGTTTTCAATAAACTTCTAGAGAGTAATCTGACTCTGAACAAAGAGAAATGCGAATTTTACAAGACAGAGCTGAAATATATGGGACACATACTGTCCAAAGAAGGAATTAAAGTCGACCAAGAGAAAGTCAAAGCGGTTCAGGAAGCAAAACAACCCAGTAATGTACAAGAAGTCCGCAGTTTTCTTGGACTTGTTAATTACTGTGCAAGATTCATTCCGATTTTAGCAACAATAGCTGAGCCAATCCGTAAGCTGACACGCAAATCAACAAAATGGGAGTGGGGAAACACGGAAACAAAAGCTTTCGTCCAACTAAAAGAGTTATTAACATCATCAGAAGTTATGGCGTACTATAAACTAAGCGCAGAAACAAGACTCATTGTAGATGTAAGTCCTTATGGGCTCGGAGCAATATTAGAACAAAAACAAGAAGAAGGAGAATTTCGTCCAGTGGCTTACGCAAGTCGTACCCTCACTGACACGGAGCGACGGTACTCTCAAACAGAACGAGAAGCACTGTCAATCGTATGGGCATGCCAACGATTTCAAACGTATTTGTATGGAGTAGATTTTACGATCTTGACAGATCACAAACCCCTTACCTACATATTTACACCAAAACACAAACCACCTGCTAGAATAGAACGATGGATCATGAAACTACAACCACTTAAATTTACTGTGATCTATACTCCCGGAAGCCAAAACGCAGCTGATGTACTTTCACGCAAGGAAAATGCAAACAATAATACTCCGAATCAAGAACAAACAAGCGCAGAAGACTATGTCAATTTCGTAATCGACCACGCAGTACCAAAAGCAATGACCATAGAGGAAATTGAGCGCGAATCCGAAAACGACCCTACGCTGCAACAAGTACGGGAAAACATCACTTCAGGAACTTGGACAAAATCGGACAAAATTTTACCTTTTTACCATATCCGATCAGAGTTAGCAGTTCGAGGACCGATTATACTAAAACAGGCTCGAATGATCATCCCACAATCCCTGCGGAAGAGAACACTAGAAATCGCACATGAGTCACATCAAGGAGTCGTTAAAACAAAGGCACTTTTGCGAGAAAAAGTGTGGTGGCCAAAAATGGACGAAGATGTTGAAACCGCTGTATTGTCATGTCATGCATGTCAAATGGTATGTAAATCAAATCAAATAGCACCCGTTACGATGACAGACCTACCCACAGGACCTTGGAAAAAATTAGGAATGAATTGATGCGGACCATTCCCGACCGTAGAACAAGTATTAGTAATAGTTGATTACTATACCAGATACCCAGAAATCGAAATCATGAAGTCTGTAACTTCAGAAGCTATTATTAGACGACTAGTGAGAATTTTTGCAACCTATGGATTACCAGAAGAAATGGTCACAGATAACGGCAGACAATTCATATCGGATGAATTTGAAAATTTCTTAGCGCGGAACGGATTTAAACATCACAGAAATTTACCGTACTGGCCTCAAGCTAATGGAGAGGTTGAAAGGTTTAATGCAACACTAAAGAAATCTGCACAAATCGCAGAAGTAGAGCGCAAGGATTGGATTTGAAATGTATAAATTTCTCCTAAATTATCGGAATACACCGCACAGCACAACAGGAGAATCACCTGCAAAATTAATGTTCGGCAGAGAATTGAGAACAAGCATTCCACAATTGCCACAAATTCAAAGGAACAGAATTCTTAACCGTCGGGACAGAAGAAATAAAATTCGAATTAAAACATACGCAGACCGATTGCTCAACGCAAAATCTGTCAAATTGATTGCGGGGGAGAGAGTGCTGATAAGGAACAATATGCCAAAATCCAAGTTAGACACAAAATGGAATGGACCGTTCACAGTTATATCCCACGAGGGCAGTGCTGTGAAGATTGACATTAATGGTAGAGCTACTTATCGAAACATCAACCAAGTGCGACCCTTTAACGGCACGCGACAATGACAGTTTTATTAGACAAACATTTGTTGCTGAAGCGAAGGAACTTGACTCTTGAGAAAATGTTTAACCTCATTTTAAAATTTTTTATATGTCCATCTGTTAAGTATAAATTCAAAGAGGGGAGGATTGTAATGTTTAGGAATTTACTAGATTTGTATCACAATCTGTTTATAATTGATTTGACACGTAAGCAAAGTTAGCTCTCTGACTCTCACAGAGTTCAGTAACCTACTGACATTATTCTGAAATTGAGTCACCTACATTTCCTGTTTCCCAGGCTCCAAAGACTATAAAATATAAAATATGAAATATAAAATACTTGCTAACTGATATCCAATGTAGTCAGGCTGGGCACCGTGTAATTCATGGACTGGAGTCTTGGAGTGGAGTTATGGAGTGGAGTTTGGAGTCAATTTTTGGAGTCTGAGATTTTCTTTAAACATAATTATGCAGAATTTTTTTTTTCAGAAATGGCATTTGTATGATTGTCTTTAATATTCTAAAATAATCTATTGGCAAGATAAACCTCTAATTTAATAAATATTTGGAACGTTATTGTTGACAAACCAATCGTGTAGAATCGTTCGTGCATCGTGCGTGATCGTTCGTGTAACGTGCGAGATCGTGCGTGTAACAAGCTCAATCGTTTGAGGTTTTAATCGTGCGTAAACGTGCGTTTAGAAACGTGTAAATTTCGTTTTGTAAGTTTTTATGGGAATGTTATCTGTGAAACAAGTATTTCGTTTATATTTTATTTTTTAATCCAAATAAAAAGAAAAAAAGCGCAGTTTACATAACTGAATGCGGAACGAACTAACTAATTGCTTGTAAACAAGCAATATAGTAAGTCGTACAATATTATGTTCTCGTCAAATAGCGTGACTTATTGTGATAAACCGTACTAAGATGTTTTATTATATTTTTCCGAAGATAATTCTTGTTTGCTGCTAATTGTAGTTAGATATTTTTGTTTTTTAAATTTTTCAAATAATAATAAAAAAATTTTTACAAATTAATAAATATTTTTCAAAGCTAACATAAATGTTAAGTCGGCGAATGTACATGCAAGTCACGCACAGGATTTTCTGGATTTTGTTTAACAGTGTTTATCTCTGTAGCTTACTTTTAATTAATTTTTGAAGTAAAACAATCATTTGCAATGTCGTTTTTCATGTTTTACAGATTCATAAACATTAAGAAGTAATGAAAACATATAGATATAACTTTTAAGTTAAGTCATTCCATGCTGTCATTTTTATCCCAATCGTATCCCCCATTCTACATGTTATGAAATCCAATTCAATCTTCTGATAGAACAAAGAAATCCGTTTTCTTATGTCGGAGTATTATCTAAATAATTATTTATTATCTAGAATAATAATAAAAAAAATCTTACATGTTTTTAATACCAGAAATACCCATTTCTGTTGTTTTTTTCAAAATCGATGATATAATATATTTATTGATAATTCTTTGAATCTAAAATCAATATTAAGCCGTATTTCGTTTTGGAAATATCGATTCCTAAATAATTTGAACTATTTTGCGTGAAGAATCGTGCGTTTGCGTTAGCAATCGTGTAAGATCGTGTAACGTGTAGAATCGTGAACGTGAAAGATCGTTCGTGTATCAGATTAATCGTGCGTTAATCGTGCGGAATCGTGCGTGTAACGTGATCGTTCGTGTAAGTTGTCAACAATAACGTTCCAGCCACTGTATACATTGTATGTTGAACATCATTATTGAACTAATAACCACATAAATCAAAATTAATTGATAACTTCCTACAACTATTAACATAAATAAAACTGACTGGTAATGTGGTCAAAGACCTAACAATTCTAACAGACCGATGTAATTTAAAATATTTAAGAACAACAAAGTCAGCTAGGGGTCATGTCACTACATGTAAAAAATAAGTCAATTAAAGCAAGGTAATTTTTTCAGTTTATTTATACCCCTCTTAGAAACCAGGAGGGTATATAGTAATGGGATGTCTGTCCATCCATCTTTCTGTACCTCAGTCCGTCTGTTACGCTTTGTTGTACCCTCAGAGAATCTTTATTATATAATGCCATTGTGCACCTCCTATTTTACTTTTTGATCCGGCCCATATTTTGGCTTTCCCATAGCAAAACATGGAGACTGCCATAAATTGATTCCAAACTCCACTCCAAACTCCACTCCATAACTCCACTCCAAGACTCCAGTCCATGAATTACATGGTGCCGTCAGGATGTATATATATTTGTGCTTATTAGATAAACTATATAAAATATATACCGGTGTTGTTTCTGATATATTACACAAACAAAAAACTATCTTTCAGATTCTACTGACAGTTTATTACACAGGCTAATAGTATGACGAAATACTTCAAAGTCACGCAGTTTATTTAGAGAAAGAATGGATAATCATAAGAAATGCACTCCCTTGCATTTTTTTCTACTACTACAAATATCAATTTCATTACAGGCGTCTTTTTCTGACATGTTACGAAAGCAAATTTATTCTGTTGTTCTATGTTATAAATCATGTACTCATTGACTGAGTGAACAGGTCAAAGTTTAAAGTGCAGGTTTCATTGCCAAGTAACTATGAGCCCTATGTTGAGCAAACTTGCATAGATGATACATCTAAGGATGCACACTAATGAACTCAAGCTTGTTTAGGATGTTAAACTTGACATACCTCTTCAAGATAGTGGACCAGGTACAAGTTATGGATGCAGGTCTAAACACCAAGAAATTATAAGTCATATATCAACCAAACTTGCAAGTCAATAAGTAATGAAAACTCCCAAACTTGCTTCAGATGCTGGATTTGAATTACATTTTCTTAATGGGTGACAAGTTTGAAGATTTTGGATAGGTCTATTCCAGTTAGTAACTCCAAGCCCTTTCAGATCAAAATTGCATAAATTGTGCAAGTTTCAATGCACATTTTTAGAATGTTGTCTACTTCTTTGACTTAACCCTAACAAAACCAGAAGTCTCTGTCGAGACTGTAGCTCTACCGGTCTATACTTATAACAAAGGAAGAGAAAATTAGCAGTTGGGACTTCAAACTTTGCAACTGCAATAAACAGAATAATGATCTCTGATTAAGTTTCTTTTTGTGGCAATATTGTAATAAATCTAAAACTGTAGGAGTAGCTTTTAATAACATTTTACAGAATTTTCAATTTTATTTACCATGGTGTCATAATTCATCAAAAAAAAAAGAACAAAAAATACAATAAAAACAATTGTGTCGTCAACCTGCATGCTATATTATATTATAATCAAACTAAACCTGTATTACTGTATAAAGAATAGTATTTTGAGACTATATGTAAAACTGTAGGAGTAGCATTTTGAAAGTATTTCACATAAATTTCTATTTCATTTACCACGACAACACCGTTCATCGAAATCAAAAAACGATGAACAGAATTAGTGTATCTTAGTGAAGTTTACGTGTGTGCCAAGTTCTCTTGAATTCAGACCAAAACTATAGTAGGAGTAGCATTTTAAAAAGTATTACACATACATTTCTATTTTAGTAACCATGAAACCATTCATAGATATAAAACAACGATATCTGTATAGGATTATGTATCTTAGTGTAGTTTACTTGTGTATTAAATTATATTGAAATCAGACCAAAACTGTAAAAGGAGTAGCATATTAAACGTATTACACAGAAATTCATATTTTTAGTAATCGTGGCAACACAGTTCATCGAAATCAAAAAATGATATATAGAATTATGTTTCTATGTGTCGTCTACTTGTGTGTCAAAATATATTGAAATCAGACCAAAAATTTAAGAGGAGTAGCCCTTTAAAAATTGTGTACATACAGACAGACGGAAGGACGACGGTCTTTGAACAGTAGAGCAAAAAATCCTATAGTTTACTTTGATTAATTATAGTGATCACTTAATTTGATTTTTAACTTTTATTTACTATACCGATAACTTTGACACTTTGATTTTCTATAGTTTACTAGTAAAATATAGTTACATGTACGAGGGTCATTCAAAAAATACGTAGACAATGTTTCTCATCGTCACATTATTATTACAAGATTATAGATCAGCATATTTTCGTAAATAAAAACATTTAATTTGTCTATGTGTGAAGTTTCATTCCATTTGATTCAATTGAACTCATGCTAGCCAATTTTTAAAGCAACATGTTTTGTTACCACGGAGCACGATTAACCAGCATTGTAACGTCAAAACAACGTCGGTAAGTTTCTCAAAATTAGTCTGCTTTTTAATTTCATACACAGTTTGTAGCTTCTTCTCCATTCATAAAAACGTATTCATAACACTAAACAATTCGTTTGCTATCAATTGTGCAAACAGCTTGAACTAGATTGTCATTGTTTTCAAATTCCTTAGGCCTACTGCGGAACCCTATTACTTCCGAAGCAGTGAAACGCACATCACGTTTAATGACGTTCTTAATTCTTTTGACAAGATTTTCAACTATAACCTGTTTCTTTCCAGACCATCCATCGTCTGATTTAAACTCGCTATCACTCAAAAATTGTATTTTCTATTTTATACAAATACACGGCTAATTTTTCATACATTTTTTGTTTTATACAGAATTTTTTTAAGTTTGTTAAAGAAGTTTCCCGAATGGGAAACAAATTTTATTACCACTCGCTGCTTCGTGACCTCCTACAACGTCATGTTTTTTTTGCCTTTTTTAATCAAGTCCATTTGTATTTAGAGACTGATACCTTTTAAACGGAACGATACATTACAGTACCTGATAGCATCCGAAGTAATACAGCCAAACTGAATTTAAACATGTAAATTTCATTATGATACGACTCCATTTATTCGGTTTCTGGCTTTAGATACTATAAAGTGAAAATTAGTAAATTACTCAATTTTGACGTTGCTCCGTGACCTCATTTTTGCTGTTCTAAATCCTTGATAATTTGTACAAATATGAAGATATATTCCAATTTTTAAATTCAAATTATTCAAATTGGTTGTTTAAATATGTGTACCAAATTTAAATGTAATATGACGTTAAATAACACAGTTACGACAAGTGTTTGTGAAAAAAATGCATTTTGAATGGGGTGAACCTAGATATATAACTCTATTCTGTCTGGATTGGGGGGGGGATGTAAAGTCTTGAGACACCATTAGTTTGAAAAAAAAAATAGCCTTCCTTATTTCATATTGTGAGCTTTTTAAACACATCGATCAATCGTATACTTTTCGTAAACAATTCCAATATGTCTGTCAATGAAGCTTAAGGTAAGGCACAATATATAATAAAGAACTATACATGGTTTCTATTCTATTTTGGCCCCCGTTTTTGTTACAATTTAAACGCCAATAAACCTCAATGAAATTGATATTTTTTGAAAGATTAGAATTTATACTTTTCTTTTATGGTTAATTTGATATATTGATTTAAGTAATATGCAGAGAATTAAAGGTTTAAAGTGACTAAGTTTACAAGAAAACGCCAAAAAGTGGCATTTTCAGCATCGTTTTCGGCGATTTTAGGTATGTGCGACGCCTTGAACAAGAAAGATTTTTAAACATGTCATAGATATTTTCAAAGAAAGTCTTCATTCAAAAAATAAATCTTGTTCATAAAGTCGCACACACTTAAAAAATTTAAAAACCTTGATAAAAATGGCACTTTCTGACTCGTGTGACGTCACAAGCATGTATGGAGAATGAGAGAGACGACGACGTTATTGACATGTGTTGAAATTTTCTTTCCGAAGTAGCGTCGCCTATCGAATGCTTCATGTATGTTTTCCAACATAAAGCTCTAGACATATCTGTTTTTGAAACATATTTGATTAAAGAATATATCTTATCGGGATCGACATTGATGTGAGAATGTACGGGTGTGGATCACAAGGAACACGATGATCGAGTTTGATCTTCGAATCGTTTGAACTTCGTCTACCATGTCTACTGTACATTAAATTAGTTTACAGAAGAAATGTATACAGTATACATCTTATAAAATTATTTGATCATATAAAAATACGTTCGTTGTGTGTGCATATTTACATGTAGGTTGTCACTTCTTCCCCATATCGTTCATTCAAGGCAACAAATGTACGGCCAAAAATGTTCTTTTTTCCGAAAAATTCAACGTTTTTCTAGGAAGTTCGGGGCATTTAAAATTACAATAAAACCAACTAAAATAATTTTTTCTATAAATGTTGAGTACAAATAGACAACAAAAGTAATATAAATATTTCTATGATTTAATTTTATTGCATAATTAACTTATTCATTTGTTAAAAAAAAAATAAATAAATAAATATATTAATAGATAGGCCTAAATAAAAATAAATAAATAAATATAATAGTAAGGAAACTTTGATATAGTCACGGTGCTACAAAACAATGAAAATGCATCACATTTATAATTCTAATACCGGTAATTCATCAATTTAATTTCTTAATTTTAAGGGTTAATTTGTTATTATAAAAACTATATATCATAGTGTGAATTATTAAATCAAATAGGCCTACTTAGTTGTATTACGAAGGACCCATTTAATACATGTACATGTAGTCATATACCCTTTCTCTAAACATTTTTTTTTTTTTACTGATTACTGCAGTAGCAATCAACATAACATTGATTTTTTTACCTCAACCATTTTAATTTTAAAGCAATATGAGCTGCATGTTTGACATCAGAAAAAAATGTCACAAATTTGTGATTAACTATTTCAATGACAGAAAAATAGAACATTTATAAACTTCTTTTGTTCATATTTTCTATGAATAACCTTTTATAAGCTTTGATTGAATCAAAATTGAATTATTGTCGTCCTGTACAATAATGATTTCTCATATAATACTGTATATTCGGTTGTACAGAAATATTTCTTCTGATACACTTTAAAACTTCGTTTTGGTCTTATTGAACATAAGGGGTCAGATTAAATTCACATTAATCATAATAACACATTTAACCAGCAAAATAAGATTCTCAAAAATGCAGGTCATATTGCTTTAATATTATAATTATTATTATTTCCTTTTTATTTTAATTAATTAGTTAAAACATTGTGATTTCTTTTCCTGACTCTACAGATTAGGAAGTCTCAAAATACATTTTTTTGAGTGTTGAAAAAGTGGCGTGTGTTGTTGATACCTTCTTAGTTCGTAACCCAGTCAAGGTTGTTACTTGTACTTCTTGTCGGGAAAATCTCAAAAAAGTACACCATACTATAGCTAGTTGAGATTAATTTTTTTATCGAAGAGCCATAAGATTAGAAAGTTATTGATTACTCAGTATATTTTACTGATTGCACCCTTCCCCTTCTATGATATCAAATCCCATATTTCACCAGGTCTATTTATTGGGGCACCTATGTGGCGCAGTGGTTTGATCATTTGCCCATGAGTCGCAGAGTATAGCGATCCTTAAGTACAGGGTTCAAATCTCACTTTGGAAGCGAGACATAATATTTCGAATATAAAAAAAGTTCTCGAAAGGGTAGATTTAAAAAATCAAACAAACAAATCTGTTCATTGAATTTGTGTATCTCCTGAATGGCCAGTTACATGAATTCGTATTGTTTTCTTTAACATTTTATATTTAATTTTAAAAACCTTATATCATTATGCCTTTTGAATATTTTAACAACGTATTGTAGACAATATTTACACGATCATCCGATTCTGATACTAGAAAGTACATGTTCAAGAAAAAAGGCCATCGATTTAAATGGAGAAAAAATTAATAATGATTGATTGTTGTTTAATGTCTCTGTTAAGAATATTTCTTTGTATTGAGATACCACCACATGCCGGTGGAGAGCAACAGATTCTAACATATACTCGGCACTTAGGGTTATTGAGGAGCGAGAGATCTTTTTCGTGCCATCTCCTACTACACACGGGACCTCGGTATATACGAACTCACACGAAAGACCGGTCTCCACGTCCTATGGTGGAATTCGAACCCGCGACGTAAGGACTGACTCCTTATATGTTGTTTGACCACCTATTTCTGCTCTTCAAATGTGATCATGCTATGCAAAATTTTAATGTTCATATTACAAAATAATGCTGAATGATACAGATGTATTTTTATATAAATTCCTCCGTAAATGATAACTGATCAAATCCAATTAATAGCATTTTTCATTTTTTAATCTGCCAGTGACATGAATTTCATAAATGATTATGGTATAAAAAAATTTGACATAACTTTGAATTAGAGATTTAATCAAATCATAAATCATATGCATACAAACTTCTAAGTTTTCTTAGTTACAGTTATTATCGGAAAGAACCGCATGAGCGGACAGACTTATTGTAAGAGAGACAAGTTGATTCATGTCAACAACCACGTCCCTCAATACCAAGTTATACAGTTGTATTATTTAAAGATGGTTATGTGTTAGCAGTATATAATTGAATAAAAGCACTAGCGAGCAGCGTTCCTACTTAATATGTGTTGTGTTTTATTTATTTAGCACTTCATTTAATAGACATTTCCAGATTTCGCGAACTCGAGACCGTACTCGCACACTGACTCTGACACTTCTTTCAAAATTTTTAGGGGGCGTGTTAAAATTTGATTTACTTACAAACAATAAAAACACTGTTACCTAGATGAAGCAATGTAATATGTGGCGTTTAAAGTCATATATGGCGTACATGTATTTTCAATAAGTTCAGACTAACTAAAATTAAAATGATCTTTCTCTTTGTTTTGTTACTTTACATTACATAAAGATATGATTTTCCTGTAAATAACACAATAATTTTATTTAAATCAATCGTGTTACATAGGAATCCGAGATTTAAAACAATACCCGATTTATTTCCGAAACAGTTTAAAGTCCATTTAACCTACATGTATAGAAAAATGGGGATGATATTTGGGTTCAAAATCGGTGATTTTATTTTGAATTAGGTAGCAAATATTATCTTAATCTTTGTTTAATCTCAGGTTTTACTTTTTTAGTTCAGATACGCCATACTTTGTAAGTAGCTCTATAACCTTTTAAAAAACTTTTTATACGGCCCCTTATATATCGAAGTACAGAGTACGAGTCCGAGCTCGTGGTGCTTAGTGCTGGAAATGTCTATTACTAGTAGTTTAATATATATTTTCTTAGTAAAAAGAATCTTAGGGTATCCAAACTATAAACATTTATGGAAGATTTTATAGATGCTACCAAAATTACAGATTTCTTAATTGTCAATAAAGCCATAATTTCAGATATGAAGGAATAAGTTTGAATACAGTTTCCATAGTAACGGAATACCTATTAAATCTAAAATATATTTTCTTAGTAAAACAGTCACTTTGACATATCCCAAAGTATATATACTATCATTAACTTAAGACAATATAGTTGGTACCAAAATTAAAGATGGGTTAAATTACAATAGATGGCATTAGATGCCAGATTTAGAGGTCTGAAGGTCTATGTTTTGACGATGGTTTCCATGGCAACGGAACGCCGGATCAAATTGAATTATATATTTTTAGTAACATCCTTGCCTTATCCCTCCCCATAGCAAAGATAAACATTTTCTGATTGGGGGCCTCAGATGGCTAATACCCTATATAGTTCTTTTCATCACATTCATTTTCTTTGAAACTTTGATATTTTGTTTTAGGATACAAAATCTCTCTCTCTCTCTTCATATATAATATGAAAGAAATTCAACAACACATTTTTACCCACATATTTTTAAATATAGTCTATTAGCCCCCCGTAAGAAGATGGTGAAATCAGACATTCGATTCCTGAGAATTCGCTAGAGCTTAATCGGAAGGCCATGGGTTTGAGACTACATGTTCTAAATGAAAGTCGATTGAACAACTGTATCTTCCCCAAGCGTTTAGCACTTTTAAGTAAAGGCCAGTATACACGATGAGATTTGTAGCATAATACAGCTATTATAATACTTTTGTATTATAATACTTTATTGTACTCACGCTAATACATATCTTATAAGATTGTAAATAAACTATGTATTCCAACGTCTTTTCCCCACCGTATTTCTCCCTCTGTCAAAGTATTAAAAATGGAGGGTGAGGCTCTGATAGCAGTGTCTATCATCGTACTATGCACTGATTGATATATTTTACAAGTCCTTTTCCCCCTTCCCATTAAACCACGAGTTTTTAAATGTCTTTACTTGTAAAGTCGACCATTATTATTTACCATGTGTTTTTTTAGTAATGATAAAAATAGGATGATCCCTAGTGTCGTTACATTTCATTGGTTGAAAGTGATAGGTAAGTTAAGACTTGTATTAAGAAATAGAGCATTGTTCTATTCTTAACACAGTTTTCTAAGATTTGAAAAATCTTATGATACAATGTATTAAGCATAATAACAATGGACTTTTTCACGCGCAAGAAAAATAACCTCATATTTCTGCGTATTACGTCATGAGATTAAGAGAGTGGTGATATGGATTCAGAAAACCACAGTGTGGTTTCCAGAAAGTCGGATCACGACGTCACGTGAATGCATAAATGAGTGATACGCATTAGATATATACATGTAATAAGTTCCAGTATTGTTCTACGATATTGTTCTACGACTGTGATAGAAATAATGACAATTATATATGTTCTCTTCTTCCTTGATGATTATAGATCATATACGAGGGTTGTCCCAGAAAAACGCGAACATGTCAATATCTTTTATTTCACTAGGACTATAAAGTTAATAATTGGCACACATCGTAATCAACATTTTTTTTAATTTTGC
Source organism: Saccostrea glomerata (assembly GCA_003671525.1). NCBI lineage: Eukaryota > Metazoa > Mollusca > Bivalvia > Ostreida > Ostreidae > Saccostrea > Saccostrea glomerata. The sequence goes on along the minus strand of PRKT01001323.1, from coordinate 21,021 downwards.
CTAAAAATTTCAATGAAATATCTCTATAAATAAAATTCTCCTCTCAGATAAACGGATCTAACAAATCAGCTGTCGGCGCAACACCGACGACGTCAAAACGTATCTCGTAGTGTTTGTGAATTTGTTCTGGAAACTCTGCCTCTTAAAAAATCATTTAAGCATACATTCGACACTATTTTTAATTTTGTTTTAGTTACCAAGTTATACATCTCAAATACTGGTGTTACAAGAAGATTGCGGAGTTAATTCTTTTAACAGACAATTTCACTCCCGTTCATGAACCTAACTGATTGAATTATTTAACAGCAGTCTTCACATAGGCCTATGACGTCCCTCTCCTGTCTTTTCAGTTCGTCTTTATTTACGTGGTCTATTCTCTTCTATCGGATAACCAGTCCACTTTAAGTCCCTTCTACTAGAGAAAAACCTGTCTCTCATAGTTATTATGTTTGTGATTTTTGATCGTTAACATCTCTTTTCCCCATGTATATACAGGAGTCTTATCCCACTCAACATAGTGTTGCTCGATAGTTTGGTGCTCCACATTACCGCTTAACGTCACCATTTTTGACAAAGTCTATTTTAACAGTTTAATGCGTTTTGGCACATATCGTCATATATTTGTCATTAAAGATTACAATAAAACAAACTACTAATAACAATCTTACACAAAACATATTTTTTGTATCCAGTGTATAGGCCTTCCTATAGTTTAATCTGCTTAAGACCGGGTCACCCTTATATAATGAACCGAACTCTGGCAAAGCACGTGCAATCCGCACTGAGAGAATTCCAAAATACTACCAAACACTTTTTTCTCTCAATATCTCGAACAATAAAAACAACATTGCACAATCCTATAGGCTAAACCTATTCCATTGCTTCAATCTCCATGGTTACATAAATTATCACATGGCCACTGCCGTTAAAAAACTTAGAAAAGCGTGCAATCCTATAGACCGAATCTATTCCGCTGCCAAAAAATTTACACAATATTACTTGTACACGGCCACTGCCGAACAACTATTGTAAAATGTGCAATCGTTTAAGCTAAACCTATTCCATTGCCACATAAAATAAATTTAAAAACTCACATACAGCATGGGCGTTGAAATGTCGAAGCAAATGGAAAGTCCGCGGTGCCGACCGTTCTCAACGGCAGCCAAACAACGAATGTGACAAGTTCTACTAACGTCACTTCTCGCGAGATCTTACTTAAGATAAGCCCAAAACACGTGCAAATTGATGATGAAGAGTTTGTCAACAAATCTTGTTGTATTATTTGAAACACTTGAGGTGTATGTACACATTGTTTTTTTCTTCAATATTTACAGATAGTTATGATTTTCTTGCAGTCTTGGTACGTTTAACTGAAGTGCAATGGGGTCTGGTTCTCGAAATGCCCAATTAAGGACAGAGATAAGGACGGGTTACTGAACACTTTCTTGTTAACAAAATTCATAGAACGTGATACCCGTTGTCAGAGAGGACTTGGAATGGTTTTCAACCAACCGTAACGATGAATTAATGCAAAACAGAGTCACGTTAAGACCGGATTATTCGTCCTACCACTTGCTTAATCGCCACTTTAATACCACAAAAACCGCTATTTATACATAAGACTATCATTATTATTACATTCACTCCAAAACTGAAAAAAAACAATTGCGCACTTGGGGCTTTTGAGCCGGTCAACATTATGTTGTGTTCCTCTCACTGGCGCATGCGCAAGACGTTTGACAAATTTTTCGGCGTGGTTACCCATGCCCGATATAGCCAGGTTTTGAAAGATAAACAATCTGATGAATTTCATGCAAAGGAGAACCAATGCTGTGACAGATGCACGGGAGAGACATTGAAGATAATGAGAGTTTTCGATTTTAACTTTTGGGGGCCCGTGGTATCGTCATATGAGTTTAATAACTCGTGACTTATAAGACAAAATCAAACGGGAATTTTGTTAGATTTTCTTTAAAAATGATTTTAAGTGTATGTAGGAATACAGAAAAAATAAAAAAATAAAAATGAATTTAATTTACTTCAAAGGTTTACCCTGCGTTTCCTTTTCCTTTCAGCAATTATTCAAGAGTTACAGGTATTGGAAGATGATATCTTATTTGAATAACTATTTTTGTTCCTGTGAACTTCTGAGAATAGGTTAAACTGCTTAGCATTAGTTGACAAGTTCTCCAAGGGTTTTACTAGACAAAACTTGTATGAATCGTTTCATGTAATATAGCTATAATAATTATTTGTTAAAGTCTAATCTAAAAAAAAAATAAACTGAGCATCACACTTGTTGATAAGGAGTACATGTATCTTTCCAACCAAAAAAGCTTTGCAAAAAAGTTTTTACAAATGCTCGGTTATTTTCCGCTTTAAATCTGTATATAGCATTTCTGTTTATAAATCCACAATAAATCCACAAATTGTTCGTCAACTTAGCAGAAATATAGACCAGGGGCCTGTTTCACAAACGTTTCCTAAGATATGTCGTAAGACATAACTTAAGATATGCCTAAGTTATAACTTAGGAAGTTCCTAAGATTTGTCACAGCTGTTATACGAAAAAATCTTATCTTAAATTTTTCCTAAGTCATTTCTTAAGTTGTGCCTCTATTTTGACTAATGAAATAATTTCGCCGCTCTATCTACAACTCTCAGTATGTCAGTATGGTTTATATTTTTAGCTTCAAAAAGGGAGGGGCGGGACGATTGGGAATTGCGCATACTTTCAAAGGACTTGGACAGAGGTTTTAACTTAGCGAAGTTTGCTGCTAGAACTAAGGATTCACTTACAAACCCTTTCAAGCTCTCTTCCCTTCCGGGCACATATTTTTATTTTTTTAAAACATGGTCCTACATGTACGTGTTATACGTTTACTTTTTTTAAATTTGATCTCTATAAGGTATCGATCCCAGTTATGGTTTTTGCTATACTTTTCTACTTGTCAATTATTAAATGAAATTCAAAAATGATTGCTTCGCATAGCGAACACATTGGAGGGCATTTTTTTTTTTAAATTGTTTGCCAATGACTACTCCACGTTAGTTGTTTGTACTGGATATAAAGCTTCCTCACACATAATATATTATACATCAATATATTATATAATAAGGATGCCATGCCAGTTAAAAAATTCACAAAATTAAAAAACTGAGGAAAACTGGTTGTAATCTTATGGACGTAGGAACTGGAGGAGCACGGGAAGGGGGTAATAATAATTTTACCGATGTATTGAATACTATAGAAGAAAACAAAACTGCTTATGCTTGGGTCCCCTCAATGATAACGTCCTAAAGGAGAATAGATGCAACCATTCTTGGAAGAAACATCTACTGATATATATCCGGAGCTTGGTTGGAGGTTCATCAAGAATCACGTACTCCTCGAAAGTGAACAAGTGTTTCCATATATCTAAAATATCATTTTTCAAATTCTAATTTAATATCGATTAAAATACTAGTAATAGATATATAAAAAAATCCATTTAGTTGTATGAGAGGAGTTGCGGATAAGAGATGGGCACCCCAAAGCGTAACAGACGGACGGACGTACCGATTACTATATACCCTCCTGCTTTTCAAGCGGGAGTATAATAAATATACATGTACATGTAGATAAAAACATAATGTATGCATGCATGTATAATAATGGATCAAAACATGTGCTTTTTTTTGTTTATAAAGGCGTGATCTTCAAATGATGGGGAATTATTACAGCATGTGCACCATCTACTTCGCCAGCTCCAGTGGCCAAAATGAACGGACATTTTTATATACCTTGAACACATTTTGACACATGTTTGCCATTAAAAATTATTATTGAAATCCTGGTAATTCCATGCAAAGTAAAGCAGTTTTAACCTTGAGAGAACACAATCATTCATATACTAGTAGTCCATTGGATTTTCTCTCCCCGAACACAGTCTCTCTCTCTCTCTATAAGAAATTTTGGATATGCAGTCGCAATATTTAGTTTCTTCCGAAGTCATCTATTTACCTGTCCTAAAGTTACGATATAACTTAGGAATATCCTAAGATAAGACGATGTTAGTGAAACGGATAAGTAATGAACTTAGGAATAAGTTCTTTCCTAAGATATAACTTAGTCCTAAGTAAGCTTTGTGAAACGGGCCACAGGAGATTAATGACCTAAAACGGACTATCAGTAGAATTTTTTAAAAATAGTTAGGAAGGTCATAAAATTGATAAACGTTTACTTAATTCGACAAGCTAATTCAGAAAATCTATATGAAGTAAAAAAAAAAGATTATAGGCTGATCTCAGTAGGGGGATCGAGGGGGCACTTTAAGAAGGGCGGAAGGGGCCAAGGGGAGCTTGGTACAGTCAACTAATTGTTTCCCATTGGGCGACAATGTTAACGTTTCCTCTAATAGCGATGTCCATAATTTTTTTCAGCAGTGAGTGACCCCTCAAATCCAAGCACATGAAGTTGTCTTTCATTGGTTAAAATCTCGAGGTGGTATGTCAGATTCCTTTTCCGGCAAAATGCGGAAACCTCTAAAGTGAAAGTAGGAGAATTTCAGACTTCTCACTGGCGTTATAATACACAAAATAATTTGGCTAATCTTCTTGATAAATTACATTTGCAAAGCTTTTTTGGTTGGAAAGATACATGTACTCCTTATCAACAAGTGTGATGCTCAGTTTAGTACATCTGCACATTTTTTTTATGCAAGTCTGCAAATTAAGGAAACTTAAAATTCTTTCTGCGCTACTTTCTTCTCCTGCCGATTCTATAGAATAATTAGTGGGATGTACCCAATATGATATGCAATTTAATTTAAAAAAAACTTAAAAGCTTCTTGAGAAATAGCCTGGAAATAAAAGTTTTGCACACACATAATTTATAAATTTACATGTACGAAATTGTTCTTTTTACCTTTTCACATCAAAATCATTAGGTGTCTTTCTAATTCTATAGGTATTTATTGTGTAAAACTTCAATGCAAAAGCTTAGAGGCTTCTCGAGATATCGCTGAAAGCATTACAGACAAACAGAACTACATACTGACAGACAGTAAGACAGATCGACGGACAGACAGACCCAAATTCATACCCTCCTCCCCACTTTCAGCCGAGGACTATAACAGAGTAAAACAGATAAAAACCGACACTATAATTTTACAATTTAAACAATTAGAATTTAATGTTACTAATTTAAACTAGATGTCAAGTGGTATTGAAATGCTTTTTAACGAGTGGGTTATGTACCAAAGCACTGCTGAAATAATTTCATAGAATTTGCATTACATTATTTTTGGCATTACAATGTTGATAAAAATTATTTTCAAGCTTAAGGAGGCTAGGTGGTCAACAATTTTTTTTATTAACCACCAGATATAACTTAATATTTGGGATATGATATCTTAAGCTGTCAACTATCATTTGGCAAAGAAAAATTTCATAAATTTTAGTAAAAAAATTTGTTCATTTTATTATATCTTTACATGTATATGGAGCTCTTCTTAAGGAGATCAAAATAGTCTAAAAATGGCCACAACCACCCAGCCTCTTCAAATGTATCTGTAAACGATCCTGTAATAAAACAATTTCCAAATAAATGTGTCTTGCTTCCATTCTCAATTACCTTTATGATTACTTAAACATATCGTTGTTGTAGAGAAAATAAATATTGACACACAATTAAGATGGTCCAAAAATCGAAAAAGATTGTAAGTTGTTTAATCATATTCCACTGCTTAAAGTTGGTATTTCAAGAAAAGGAAATTCTAACTCTTTTTAAAGTAATTGACTAGTATAATGGAAATGTTTATTTACTCAAAAGGTTTCTCTAAGGATATTTATTTTTTTTACTTTTTAAGGGGCATCGTCTTTAAAGGATGCTATAATTGCCAATTGGAAAAAGGAAAATAAAACATTTGTTCCAACTATTGCAACGAAAGTGGTTGACGAAAAACTCCAAAATCAAAATTTTGTCATTGTTGTTGGCAATTCCGGATCAGGGAAGACGGCCATTATTCAACATATTGCTTTAAAATACCAAAAACTGGGCTGGGATGTCGTTCCTATTGACGAAGCTAGAGAAATTAAAGGAATATGTTTGAAGTCGTTCTCTCAAAGACTTTTCATTCTTAATGATCCCATTGGAAAAGAGAAGTTAGATGAAATATCTTACCATTCATGGGAGTGTTTTGAAGAAACCTTAAAAATATGTTTCGAAAAGTCTAAGATGATTATGTCTTGTAGAAGGTGTGTGATAAAGGAAAAAACATTACAAGGGCTCCTCAAAGAACAGTCCAATATCGTAGAGATTGACAGTGGTAGCAATGTTTTAACAGATGAAGAAAAGATCTAAATAATCAAACAGTATGTGAAAGAGGAAGACCTTTCAAAAGATGATATTGATGAAATACTAAGTAATGAAGGCAGATTCCTACTTTCCTTTGCTCTGTAAACTTCTTTCTGTTGATCGGCATTACCTGCAGGAGGCGATGAGTCTTTTCAAAAGTCCTTTTGAATTAGTTAAAAAAGAAATTGAAACATACAAAGAAAAAAGTAAGGAAAAATATTGTGCACTGGTTCTACTGTCAATGTTCAATATCATTGACATTAATCAAATAAGATATTCAGAAAATTTCCGGAAAAGATTCGATGAAATAGTTGAAGCTTGTGATTTGCCATCTTCTTTACAAATTACAATTAAGTATTAACAGAAATCTTAAGTTACTGGAAGGTTCGTTTGTAAAGTGCATTGGTACCTCATTTTCCTTCATTCATGACTTTGTCGTGGAAGTTACTACATTGATATTTGGAACAGATTTCCCAAAAGAGACTATAAAATATGCAAGTAGTGATTTCCTTCGAAGGAGAGTAAAAATTCAAGAAAAAGTTGACGCACCTGATCCACTAACTATTTATCTGGATCCAATGTACATAGATGACCTTACAGAGAGATTTTTCAATTATATCAAATCTGATTGTATTTTTGATGTTGTTCTTAATCCATGTTTACGAAGTGAAATTGTAATAGAAAATTTCATCGAGAAGATGAAAAGTCTAGAGAATCTGTCAATGTTTAACACTGAAAAAACCATATCAATTGACCAATATATATACAGCGAGGAGGCAATGGTTAAAGGTTTGTCTAGAATCCGCTTTATTTCGTTAGAAGAAAGGATAATACCTATCAGCATTCTTATTACTTATTGTGCTAATGGTAGTTTAGAGCTATTCAACTTACTGAACGAAAAAACCAAACCATTGTTGATCGATAGTAGATGGGGCAAAGTTTCTATCCAATTCACATAGCATCTGCTTTTCACAATGTAGACATTGTTGAGAGACTGCTTCAAATAGGAGCTGATCCAAACACACCCTCTGCAAAAAAATGTAATCCATTGATTATGGCAGCCACTGATGACGCGCACAATTCTGAAGTTAATCGGCAAGCAGGCATGGGACGTAATCAGACCATTGAATGTTTAATGAAGTATGGATCAAAAGTCAATTTAGGGAATATTGATGGATGTTCACCATTGCACTTCTGCATCTTTAATAAAGTACCTCTGACCACAATTAAACTTTTAATCTCCAATGGAGCCGACATCAATTTATGTTCCAATTCAGGAGAAAGTCTTCTACACACAGCTTGTAAATTTGGATATGACATCATTGTACAAGTTCTACTTATTTAACAAGGGCTTCAACATAATAGGTAATAAAAATGGTAACAGTCTACTCTGGAATGCTTGTTTGAATGGACAAGAAAGCACGGTAAAACTTTTGTTCAGTAATGGAGCCAATATTAAACTACCAAACGATAAAGGTTACACTGCTTTACACATAGCTTGTGAGTGTTAACACACTAATATAGTCAAATGTTTACTGGAGAGTGGGGCAGACATTAATACATGCAATTTCAAAGGAGAGAGTCCACTTTGGAGAGCATGTTTTTTTGGTAATGATACAACTGTGAATTTATTGGTGCAAAATGAGGCGAATATAAATTTATGTCGCAATAATGGAATCAGTCCTTTGTTTATTTCTTGTGAAAAGGGATTTGAAAACAAGGTAAAGATCTTACTTAACAGCAACGCAGACGTTAATTTATGCGACAACCGATGTCTGAGTCCGATTGGAAGAGCTTCCTATGAGGGAATAAAGAATATCATACAATTACTTCTCGACAAAGGAGCCGATGTGAATTTATGTTATAGGGATGGAGAAAGTCCTCTATGCTGGGCTTGTGAAAATGGACATGACGAAACGGTTAAACTTTTATTACGAAACGGCGCAGACGCCAATTTATGTAGACTTGGGAAATTCAGTCCTATTTATGTAGCATGTCTGAATGGAAACCGCAACATTGTCAAAATTTTATTGGATAATGGTGTAGACATCAATGCGTATGATAAATATAGATGCAGTCCTATAGTCAGAGCATGTAAAGAAGGACATGAAGCTGTAGTAAAAATGCTTATGGAACATGGTGTGGATATAAATTTGAGAGACAAAAATGGAAACACAGCTGTAGAAATTGCACGTGATTTAAAGCGTGAAGATATTGTTGATCTTATGCACGAGACATCAGTAAAAGAATTACATCAATGACTAACACATGATCAACGATAATTCTTTATCATTCTGTTTTCCCGACTTTTATGTCGATTGATAGACATTTTCGTGTCAAGTGATCCTTTTCTCAGCCGAAATGATACCAAGAACTCCAAAGTGATTGATTTTGACTGTAACTTGAAGAACTTAACAGTGTTACCGAAATCGCTATTCATAAAAGAAAATAAAGATAATGACAATGTGCACAAGAGCAACTTGACACTGTGAAAATGTGTGTCTTTGTCCAAAAAAAATTTTAGTTGGAGAACAATTTCACATTTACAATATAAGTGATGACAAATTTCGAGGATAGAATTTTTACCTCAATGATACCGAATATATGTATATTTTTTAAACTACATGTTCATGGTATTTTATATCTTTCTTTTAAAAATAGTGATTAGAACTAATGTTGCATGAAAAAATGAAATTGGAATATATAATGAAGAAAATAACGGAATAAGACGCAAAAAATGTACACCTGCATTTGTTGTGTAATATTATTTCAAATTCAAATGTCGATTTTTAGGTAATTGACACAATGTGAATCCTATTTTGAAAGTAAATTTTGACAATTCAGATACCCCTGTATCATGTAAATAAATGATGAATTGTATTTTATAGATGCTTATGCAGATATAAAATTCCAATTAAAAAAATTTGAGTGTTCAGTTTGTGTCATTCTGGCACAACAACGGTTTTGGAAAACATTGACATCTTTGCATGATAATAACCTACTGTAAATTACCTATTTTTCGCGAGGACTTATTATCGCGAATGGGCTCTTCAACAGCAATGCAAATCGCGAGAAAAATAATTCGCGAATGGACGGTTAATCAAGAGATTGTACATAGATTTCAGATCCATTAATAGAAAGGCGAGTAATTTTATTTCGCGTGTGGTGCTTCTCGCGAAATTACGCGATAATTAATTCCACGCGTATATTTAGGAATCTACAGTATGTATACATAAGACATGGATATTATTTGATTACATTGTATATCGTATAATAAAATGAATATGTGATAATTCATTTTAAAGGAAGGAATCCAACCCAGTATTACCAATTGGAAATATAAATGAATTAATTAAATTATCCCTATACAGGATGTGAGTCGGTATCTTCTCATAAACAATGCCTTTTTACACACACATTTGCCTTACTAAGAAATGAGGGGCTTCGTTAACAAGCTTTTAGGAGGGGTGAACGAGTAGTACCTCGCCAAAAGACTTTCATAAGTCTAAATATCATAAACGGAGTATGATTATCCAATGTTCAGCACTCAAGAAGGCAATTCGAACTGAAACTCATTTCTTGAAAAAAAAGGTATACAATGAAATGTTGCATTTCGACTCACGCGTCTTAGAAATCATTCAGTCAAAAATTTTAGATTGAATTTTGAGTTCTTAAAATACACCCAATCATTTAAAACATAGGATCCAGAAGACAAAGTACTTTTGTAGTGGAGCGGGGGGGGGGGGGGGGGGGGGGGGGGGGGGGGTGTAGGTGACAAATGCGGAGTCAGATTATTTATAGCCAAGCCTTCACGTAACATAGTATAACATTGCAGACTGACGACACCCTTGATTGCTCTGGTTTGTTCAAAGACGGAACAGAATAATGGATGCCGAAAAATGAATAGGATGGTAATTAGGCAAGAGTCTGAGGTACGTTTCTTTTCCCTCTAAGCGCTTCCGAGACCTGCTTGAGCTGATTTGCTTAGAAGAAGGATATGGAGATAACGACCAGTATTCAATCTCAAAGTCCATAAAACAATACAAAATAAGAGCAGAGCAAATTAGCATAATTGGGGACGACGATGATTGTCAAATTCACACTCGTGATCTGACAGTCATTTTAAGTTTCAGAGATCGTTTTCAGACTGGATTAACGATTTGTTTCATTTTTAGCTCACCTGAGCCGAAGGCTCAAGTGAGCTTTTCTGATCAAAATGTGTCCGTTGTCTGTCGTTGTTGTAGTCGTTGTTGTCGTCGGCGTCGGCGTTGTCGTAAACTTTTTACATTTTCATTTTCTTCTCAAGAACAGCCGAGCCTATTTCAACCAAACTTGCCACAAAGTATCTTTAAGTGAAGGGGATTCAAGTTTGTTCAAATGAAGGGCCACACCCTTTTCCAAGGGGAGATAACTATGAATTAGAGAAAAATTGATGGCGTTTTCTGCAAATCTTCTTCTCAAGAACCACTGGGCCAGAAAAGAAGAAACTCGTGTGGAATCATACGCAGGTAGTATAGATTCAAGTTAGTTCATATCATGACGCCAGGGGTAAGGTGGGGCCAAAATGGCAGATCAAAGTTTTACATAGGAATTTATAGGAAAAATCTTTTAAAATCTTCTTCTCAAGAACCACTAGGCCAGGAAAGATGAAACTAATACGGAATCATCCTAAGGTGGAGTAGATTCAAATATGTTCAAATCATGACCCCCAGGGTAAGGTGGGGCCATAATAGATGATAAAAGTTTAACATAGGAATATATAGGAAAAATCTTTTTAAATCTTCATCTCAAGAATCAATGAGCCAGGAAAGATGAAACTGATGTGAAATCATCCTCAGGTACTGCCGATTAAATTTTGTTCAAATCATGACCCCAGGGGGTAGGGTGGTGCCAAAATGGCTGATCAAAGTTTTACATAGGAGTATATAGGAAATAGGAAATATCTTTTAAAATCTTCTTTTCAAGAACCACTGGGCCAGGAAAGATGAAACTCATATGGAATCATCCCCAGGTTGTGTAGATTCAAATTTGTTCATATCATGACCCCTGAGGGTAGTGTGGGGCCAATATGGCCGATCAAAGTTTTACATAGAGAAATATAGGAAAAATCTTTAAAAATCTTCTTCTCAAGAACCATTGAGACAGGAAAGATGAAACTCATGTGAAATTATCCTCAGGTAGTCTAAATTCAAGTTTTTTACAAATCGTGACCCCCGGGGGTAGGGTGGGGCCAAAATGGCAAATCAAAGTTTTACATAAGAATAAATAGGGAAATCTTTTAAAATATTCTTTTCAAATACTTCAAAGCCATGATTAGTGCTATTTATATGGAATAATCCTCAGGTACTGTTGGTTCTAGTTTGTTCAAATCATGACCCCCTGGGGATTAAAATTCAAGCCCCCCTCCCCCCAACCTCAGTAAACTTTCAATTCTAATCTGATATGTGCTTTCTCCTAGCCGTTGTGCTCAGGTGAGCGATGTGGCCCCTGGGCCTCTTGTTTTAAAAAGCCAGGTAATGGAAGTAGTTCTGACCGTGAGGTATCATCTTTGTGTAAAATTTATCTTGATTTTGTTCTCGTACAATCAAAACACATGTACAGGAAATCAATAACTAAAATTGATATTAGACATTTTATGCCCACGTGTAAGGTTTGCAGTCCAAATAAATGCAATTAAATTTTATATCGGTAAATTAATTCAACTTGTATTAACCATTGGGATGCATATACTAGTTCCTTATTTACATGTATTAAACAAAGAGGGCATATTCCCGAGAAATTGTATATAAACTTTTCTCTCTGTTGCCTGGGTAAATAAAATTGGAATATTGTAGACGTACTTTTTTCCACGGGGTCATAATTCCGCGGAATCTCAATTTCCGTTTAATCTGCGAGTTAAAAATTACGCTGATTTCTAAGACTGTCACTATATGCCTTCCATTTATGTAAAGTACGCTTGGACAAATTTCCGCGGAAAATTTGTGACTGCGTAAATAGCGTAAATTAATACCACGCGGAAAAAAGTACTTCTTCAGTATTCCATATTAAAGACGACTCGTAAATCCATGTAGGCATAGGTCATTTTCGATTATTAGTACTGGGATATACTGCACGGTTTATCATTATATATATATTTTTTTTCGCAACACCTTATTTCCGCGCAAAAATCAATTGACTCTTGATAAGCATGACAAATGTTTTCCGCATTGCTCAATATCATATTTATATAATAGTGTTGCATTATGCATGTACTATGCCTAAATAGTAGGCAGGGTTTGACATATGGTGCACGAGCCGGAGGCGAGTGCACTATGTGTCAAACCCTGCCTACTATTTAGGCATAGTACATGCATAATGCAACACTATTGTTATTATTATGCTGACTGTTGTTGTTATTTATGCTGCAATCCATTTGATTTTTTCCTGAAAATAATGGTGGTAACACAGCGCACTTGCAAAACCTCATTCAAAATTTTCATGCTAAAATTAGTTGCATGCTTAGTTATTTTGGTTACTAGTATTTTCTCTAAATAAGTCAGGATTTTCTGTCCCAAAGATACTCATCTTTATTTTCTGTTTTGTTAGTAAGACTGATTTGTTTACAGACGTGGATTCTCATTGATAATTTTCTTAATAGTATTATGCATAACAGTATTATGCTATTTTTTTATTTAAAATTGCTAATTAAAGGCTCTTCATGATATCGATAAGGAGTGTTAAAACGGACAAAATTCCTGAATTTATTACCTAACCTAAAAAAAAAGAGGGGCTCTCCATAGGCCACAGGGAGTTGTGTTGTAAAATTTCATTGCAAACGCTTTGGCTTCTCGAGATATCGCGCGGAAACTAAAGTGTTGCTTAAAGACTGACGGACATTCGAAGTTTGCTTCCAAAACTTCCGCATTTTATTAACAATACCTTTTGTTAGAAAGGTTTGAATATGATACGAATATACACATATACATCTATGCAGATGTCAAAGTATTTAAAAAAGAAACGATTTATCAAAAGATTCCTTAATTGTTCTAAGTCAGTTATTCTTGTATCACATTCTTTAAGGTGGAATGCCACACCAACTTTTTATTTTATAGATCTTTGAGTCATCCTTTTTAAACAATGGTTTAAGCATTGAAAGGCCGATATTAGCTCTTAATTATTTTATATTAATTTTTTTGTATTTTTTCAAAGAAAATGAAAAAAATTATTTACATCCAAATAAGTTGTTTTCGAATTAAAAGTTTGCTGTACATGAATGCATCATATGAATATCTAATAAAATATGTAAAGAAAGGCTTGTTAGACTTTTTAATTTCTTTTTATAAAAAATTATTCATGAAAATAAAACAATTTATTTGTATATATTTTTTTAAACCTATGGTTAAAACACCATAAAACTAGTCACAACTGAAGAAAACATGTTTGTCAATCAGCTTTTAAAAAGAAATTAAAACGAAATTGGGAAATTTTAGAGAAATTAATTTTTTTAATATCTGGACCTAACCCGATCAAAATTAAACTGATCCCGATCAAAATTACCACAAAATGAATAAAATGCTAATTTATTGCCTCTTCATGTATTTACAATGTAGAAATCTATTTTATTGTCAAGTTCAATAATGTTTTAACCCTTATTACACCCAGTCAGGCTAGTGTTCTTAGGGAAATGTTATTTATTTCCAATAATTATTCAATTATGGTGGGGATCGGTTAAATTTTGATCGGGATTGGCCAAAATTTAAAAAAATAATTTCTCTAAAATTTGGCTATTTCGTTTCAATATTAATTTCTTTTATAAATATGATTAATGAACATGTTCTCTCCAGTTGTTACTGGTTTTAAGAAGATTTTAACCACAATTTTAAAAAATATTCACAAATTATGTGTTTTATTTTCATAAATATTTTTTTTATTTAAAATTTTTTAATATCTATACGGCTTTTCTTTACATATTGTATTAGGTATTTATGTGATGCATTCATTTACAGCAAAAATTTTTACAAGAAAGCATCTTATTTGGATGTAAATAATTTTTTTTTTAAAATACTTTGAAAACATACAAAAAAATTCATATAAAATAATTTAGAGCTAATGTCGGGCTTTCAATGCTGGAACCATTGTTTAAAAAGCTTTACTCAGAGATCTATTAAATAAGAAGTTGGTGAGGCATTCCTCCTTAAACGGTTAAAATCCCAATCGCACATGCTTCTGAAAAGGAATATATGAATTCTGTTTAGCCTTAAACAAAATTGTTTACATAATATAATCATTGATGTATGTAAATAGCTCAGTACCATATAAAAGTGTCTTACTAGAGCGAATGGTAATTGAAACCTGTCAAAAGCCAGAGTTAAGAAACAAAGTTATGGTTTTTTTTTTTACACATTACGGAAAATGTACACATTGTCATGTTAAACGACATTTCACATATACTGTACATTTACAAAAAACCTATTTTTAATGCAAGTTTACGTGGCAAGGTGGTTAGAGCGTGCGTGCAGAGTTGCCCCTTACGTCGCGGATTCTAATCCAGAGTGCGACGTGGAGACCGTATAAACCGAGGTCCCACGCTAAAGTAAGCGCTTGTACGAAAAATTTCATTCACTGCTTCAAGGCATTGAGTGCCCAGTAAATAAAGTTCTAAATATACAGCCCTATCTCGGCAAATGTTGGCGTCTCAGTTTGAGTGGAAAATTCTCAGTATGAGTGAAAATTATTGGAAGGAACGTACAATTTAATCAACAACGACAGCAAAAATAAATTAAAGACTGAATCAAAATAAACAAAATCAAATAAAAACAGTTACTGACAAAATGAAAATCTTCTTATGTCGCCTGATTATGTTTATTCATACATAAGATGGTTATTTGCCTATTCCTGTGTGTTGAAGCCAAAAATAAAAAATCAGTAATTAATTAATTAATCAATTAATCATAATTACTTTCAGTGATATTTATGATTGCACTGATAATATCATTACCTCCAAGTTAACAAGTAGTTACATGGCGAACCAGGACATATCAAAACCTACTTGTAAGGGACTATTATACGTATATGTATTCTAAATCTTAATGCTATTTTTGGTTCGCACATATTTGCTACTTTTTCTTCTACTTTTGTTTTGAGCTTTTATTTTTATTTGAATCAAGCTAATTTTATGATAAATGATAAAAACCTATTTTAAGTACATTTATTTTCTAAGAGCCACTAGGTGCAAATTCTGGTAAATGCAGTCACGGGACGACAGACGACATTTCGCGCCATTTTCCAGCTACTGGAGGTATTTATAAAGGCCGTGTATCACCTTTGGAATCGCCACATTATCGATTGCACAATCAAGCGCGGGAGGCGGCGACCAAGGCGACACACCACTTTTTGATGGATGAAAGTAAGAGCTCTATAAAACAAATAACAAACAAATAAAAACAATTATATGAAAAAAAGAAAGGAGAAGAAGATGATATTTTTTCTTTATTTATAAATAAAAGACTTGTTTGCCATTCACAGAAACAGGTTTGATAAACATCTAAGGGCCAGATATTTTTAAGGAAGTTTTACATATCAAATCAAAACAAGAGGTCATTAAAAAGTATGTCGCTTTTGTAAATGATGTCACTGGATCAACGGGAGACGAGATCGAAGGTGTGAAAAGGGCAACAATAAAAATGGTTGAGGAATCTAGAAACTCTGTTTTTGTACCAGAAAAATACATCCTTGTTACATTTAGTGATCCAGGTATTATTTCTAGAAGTCTTTGAATATTTTATTTACTAAATAAATACACACACTGTGCTTTTCATGTTTTTTTATGGAACTGGAGGGGTGGAAGTGATTTTTGTATGATCAAGTTATAAGAACTGTTTTCTTTCTTTGCTTACTAATCTTCGTTCAACATGTTAAGTTGAATATTTTTATGGAAAACGAAAAACAAGCAAATAATGATTAAAATTTACTTTTAGTTACAAAAATGGGCAGGAATACTTTGATGTATCATTATGTATGGGCTTCATAGTGCATTTGATACAGCGGTTTTAACTATCCATAGAACACTTGACCACGGGTAGAGAAACCGGAAACTGGAGCCAAATGATAGACTTCTTACAAGATTTAAGAGTGTCGGGAGGAGATGATTGTCCTGAATATGCCATGTTTTGGAATGCTACTAGGTATCATGAATAAAAGCTTAATTATTATCCGTAAGAGGGCTGTGGGAGGTTGTGGTCATTTTCAGACAAAATTGATTTCCTTTAGAAGAAGGTCTGCATATATAGATTTACAAAAATGATAAAATTTTTAGACTAAACTTTATGAAATATTTCTTTGTCAAATGATATCTGACATTTAAAGATATCATACATGAATGTATAACTTATATCTGATGTAATTTGTTGATCCCCAACCCTCTTTGAAATAATTAAATGAAATAGAATCGGTTCTACTATTACACACAGCTGTATTTTGAAAGCACATGTATCGATGATTGATTGATTGTATATTGTTTAACGTCCCTCTTGAGAATTTTTCACTCATATGGAGACGTCACCGATGCCGGTGAAGGGCTTCAAATTTAGACCTATACTCGGCACTCAGGGCCATTGAGCAGTGAGGGTTCTTTATCGTGCCAACGCCTACCGTGACACGGGACCTACGTTTTTAAGGTCATATCCGAAAGACCCGTGACTTTCACTTCTAGTGCCGAGCGCTTGGCGAAGGAACAGTCACTACCTTTGTTTACGTCTTAGGTAGCACATGTATCGATGTCGCTTAATTAACAAAGCCTGGAAGAAATGTCGTCTTCACATATTTGTATTATTTGTGTTTTTTTTTAATCGATCTGTTTTTATCCTTACCTTTTACATTTGTAGCAATCAACATGTCAAATGAAGATTCACAGATTATCCTTGCCACTGATGCTGGTGCCAAAGACGAAGACAAATCTAGTGAAGTTATAGAGGGCCTGAAATCTAAGAATTTGGAAGCTTATTATCTTCTGACAGGCACCTGTACTTGAAGAAAAAGAAGAGATACTCATAGTGGGTACAAATAAACGAAATGATTTTAACCTTTTAAAGATAACTGATTTTTAATGTAGAGAGGTTTAAACAAGTTTTAATCATTTTGAGTTTTTGCAGAAAAGGAGAGGGGTTAAATCTTTAGATTTATAATAATACTTTTTAGGACAGAAAAGGGCCACTGGATACAAAGTGTTTGAAGATATAGCGACTGAAACAGGAGGCCAGGTAGTCAAAATAAATACAGCGGAGATTGAGACGGTTGTGGAAAAAGTAGTTAAGGTACAAAATTACACGTATTTCTGAATTTTTTATGGTGATGTTACCTATTTAATAAATTCAGTGAAATTTTTCTTTTTACATGCACATGAAGATATTATGGCATTGTTAAGGTATCAAAGAATGAAATTGAATTTCTATAGACTACTATCGCATTCATCAAGTTGATATTGCTAAATACAGGTCCTTCGACTCAAATATGAAATAAAAGGATAAGGGTAATGTTATTACTTGCAAATATTCAATTACTATATTCAATTTTTTCATAATTTAAAATAAAATCCACAAAACTAAGCAATAACTACATATGTTTACTTATCACATTTTGATCCTTCAATACCTTTAGTCACCCGCTTTGTTTAGTGATTGGAGTGTCTGCTCTTAAGTTGCGAAGTAAGGTGTTGATCCTTACGTTGCGGGTTCGAATCCCATTGTGGGACGTGGAGACCGGTCCTTCGGAGAAGACTGTGTAAACCGAGATCCCGTGTCGCAGTAGGTGCTGGCACGAAATTGATCCCTTCCTGCTCAATGGCCTTGAGTGCCGAGCATAGGATAAATGTTTTGCAGCTCTCCACTGGAAAATGGTGGAGTTTCCATCAGAGTGAAAAAACCTCGATAGGGACGTTAAACAACATACAATTAATCCATACATTAATTTCGGTCACATCTATGGAACGTCAAATAAATACTATATTTGAATCATATCTTCAAAGTCCATTGTAACTAATTTCAAATCAACAATACCTCCCTTTAAGTAGTATATCTTTATATCATTTAAAGATAGCTACACTTGATTTGAAAAATAGTTACAATGGATTTGAAGATAGGTAGAGATGCAATGTATTAAAGTTATCTATGAAACGAGATGTGTTTGTGAAATACTATGCACCCGGCGGCAAAAAAATTCGAAAAAGTTATTTTTAACATATAGGTTACAGTCAAGGTCACAAGGTCATTTACCTTGGCATCATTTAAAAGAACTTAATTAGTGGAGTATGCACACCAAATATGAAGTCTCAATCTCTCGTGGTATAAAAGTTATGGGGAACGGTCAGAAAAGCTATATTTAGTATATATGTCACAGTCAAGGTCACAAGGTCATCATTGACCTTGGTGTCATTTGAAAAAGCTTTATGAGTGGAGTACGCATACCAAATACAAAGTCTCTATCCTTCATGTTTCAAAAGTTATAGTGAAGGTTAAAGTTTGCATCGAAAAAGATATTTTTAGCATATAGGTCACAGTAAAGGTCACAAGGTCATTGACCATTGTGTCAATTGAAAGAGTTTCATTAGTGCAATATGTATACCAAATATGAAGTCTCTATTTTTCATGATTCAAAATTTATGGAAAAGGTTTAAGTTTGCAGACAAAAAGCTATTATTAGCATATATGTCACAGTCAAGGTCACAAAATCATTGACCTTGGCGTCATTTGAAAGAGCTTAATTAGTGGAGTATGCATACGAAATATGAAGTCTCTATCTTTCATGATTCAAAGGTTATGGCGAAGGTTAAAGTTTGCAGACAAACAAACAAACAGACAGACAGACAGACAGTTTAAAAACAATATACGCCTCGGATCTATCGATCCTGGCGCAAAAGAATGATCTAAGATATTAAGTGCTATTAAACTGAGCGTATCTTTAATTCTAAATACCGAAAATAACACCTACTCCCATTAAAATTTTGTGCAGTTCCCCCCATCAACGGATTGCTGTTAGAGGGAGCTGTCATTATTTTCAATAACAGAAAAAGAATTTAATCTACGGTATATTAACTTGTACCCAACTTCAAATCCTTTGTGATATGTTTCAGTTGTACCTATCTTAAAAACAATTGTAGTTATCTTCAAATCAGTTATACTTATCTTTAAATCATTTGTGCATTCGAGGTATAAGAGCCAATTGAAGTGTTACTACTATCAACATTAGAAATTATTTTTATTTCCTATATTTCAAAAAAATTATCTCATTTTAAGAATTGTTTATGCAGTTCATGGGCTATTTTGCTGATTGAATAAATTTAATTTGTTGCATATCTGGGAAAGAAAGGCCAATCATAAATATTATTTTTGTACACATATACCCAATTGTCCCTTTATTCAAACAACCTAAAACATATGAGCTTTTATCAGCAATTAACTATTGTCATTTTACAGAATTTAATCTATTATTCCTGAAATATCAATTACAATTGAGAAGAGGAGATATACAAGTATTCAGTATTATAAATGTTATTAAGTTAAAGTTAAAGACGACCATAATTTCTCGGAAAACAACAAAAATGAATTTTTCGTTGAGTTTTTGTATTTATAAGGGGCTTGTAATATATATAAGATAGCTGTTTATAAAGGATAAACATGATACTTTTAGAATACTAGTATAAACAATTGTTTTAAAGAAATAATTAAAATATTCATGCCTCATTTTGTTGCAGACAAGCTTACCATCTTCAGTAGTCAATGTTAAGCACCCACTGAATTCATAATAGAAGTAGATAGTTCCGTAAAGGCTTGATTATTCAAATCTCTGGGCCGTCTACAAATTCTGAAATCACAGTTAAAGATCCAAACGGTAAGTTATATATATATATACTTTTTTGTATTTTTTTTTTTGGTAACAGCATATATTAATTTTCATGATTATACAAACAATGCTATTATGCTAATAAATAAAATATAAATAAATATAAATTTATCAGAAGAACGATGGCTCTTGGTCCTCATGTTCTTGTTAAACACTGACATCCTCACACATATAAGAGGAAACAGTACAACATAATCAAAATGGGTAAAATCCTATTGGAGTAATATTTTAAATTCCGTTTTCTTTAAAATAAACTAAGATTATAAAATTAAGCAGATGGTACAAAAATAATCATATAGGATCAACTCTCAAATTCCTATGGGAATTTTAATCCCATGGGATTTTTTTTCCTAAGGTAGAAAAAAATTCCCTTAGGAGGAATTATTTTTCTTATAGGATATTTTTCTCCCATAGGATTTGTTTATATCCTTAAGAAAATAAATTATCTGAAGAAATTAAATTCTCCCATGGTAAATTAAAGTCCTACAGGAATTTTTAAATATCCTGTAGGAAATTGTGAAATCCTGCAGGATTTTCATAACATCCCTTAGGTATTCCAATTTTCCTACAAGAACTTTATTTTTTACATGGGAAGTTTTTGTTCAAAAGTGATTATCTCACCTGACAGGTGTTATTTACCTATGCCAAAGGTAGTTATGAACTCTGTAAGTGGTATGGTCTACCACTTGGTATACATGGTTTTTATGTGAAAGGAGAATTTGGCGGGCGCCAAAAGGACACTTTTGAAGTGGCGTAATTATCCGGCACAGGGTTAAATATAATGTAAAATACATGTATGTTTAATTTTC
>PRKT01001322.1:84474-99249 GCA_003671525.1 Saccostrea glomerata | reverse complement strand
CTGTCTTGTCTCTAGATTTTATAATTATTTTATTTTTTCTATATAAAAAAATAAATAACGATTGTCAACTGCATTTATTAGCATTTCACGTTTTTTGGTATATCTATTACTTGAATATTATTAATTTCATTAAATAGTGCAAGAATAAATTAGAAAATTGGTACGTTATTTCCATAGTTTTTATTCATTCATAAATCTTTGGATCCGCTCCTATACAGGTGCGCTACGCCTTGATCACTACTATAAACAAAACATTCATCTCGCCGAAAATGTTCATGATTCCGCTAAACTGAGAAAGTTTACACATGATTTATCATCTCATAAGAAGCATCAGCCCTGTACAATGCAGAAATGCTCGAATTGAAGGTGGCATGTCACATCTGTTTTCCGGCAAAACCTCTAAAAATTAAAGTGAAAGTAGGGAAATTTCTGAGTTCTCACTGGCGTTATGATACACAAATTAATTCGGCTGATCTTCTTAATAAATAATATTTGCCAAGCTTTTTTGGTAGGAAAGATACTGCCAATTAACAAGTATGAGGCTCAGTTCAGTACATCTGCCCAATTTCTTTTATGCAAGTTTGCAATTTTGGACTTGTAATTTTTTTTCCTGCACTACTTTCTTCTACAGATTCTAAAAATAATGAGTGGGATGTACCCAATTAAGGTCTTCCGTTTCCAACGGAAAGAACTGATACGACTGGATGGTTGTCCAAGCTTAGCTAATGGGCCATTGTTTTAGTGATGATAAAAATGAAAGTCTTGTCCAATACGGGGCGACATATGCTATTGCTTGCAATAGCCGACTTTCTAGTTATTATTATTTTTCTTCTTGGGAAAATTTTGTCCACGAATGATCATGTAAACTACACATCCGACTAAGGTGAAATGTTTTTAGGGTCAGTAGACATGTGATGTAGATGTGCGGAACGAAGGTCATTTTGCGCGCACGTGCTTGCAAGAGCGCGCACGTGAAACACGAGAAATGATCAATATAATTGATATAGACGTAACTTTTTCAATTTTTGATGAAATGTTTTGAAACTCATAATATAAGGATATATTAGTAGCATAGACAATATGACATGGGAAAAATAGCAAGATCTCACGCGTATGCACGTGCGCTTTGCTCTGATTGGCTGAAACTAAAGTCTCAATATCTTTCTTGTTTTTTGACAAAATCCTTTGAAATTTTGAACATAGCCATGCATTAGGATATCCTACAACATGATATATAGCAATTATCATGAAAACACGTGCATGCACGTGCGCTGCAATCTGATTGGCTGAAACTTTAAACAGCTATAACTCCCTTGGTTTTCAACCAAACAGGATGGGATTTAGAACATAGATAGATGTAATGGACATCTACAAGTAAGTATGGTCACCATGCTCATGTATGCACGTGCGTGCACATGAAATGAGCAATATCAAATATACACTTGAATGAACTAAATTTTTAAATACTTTTGGATTAAATACTTTAATATTTAGTATATCGAAATATATAGATTGTGTAGACAAGATGATATGGTCATTACGCACATGCATTCACATGCGCACGCGTGCACTGCTAAAATTTGAATAAACTTGGTACACTTCTGGGTAAACGTTGTTAAGTTTCAAATGCATAGTTTGTCTTATTTAATGAAACTTACAGGGAATATGACACCAAAAGGGAGTTGGGGAGCGTTTGGGGAACATCTGTAACGGTCCCCGTTACAATTAGCACTAGTTATAAATTAAGTTATTCTTCAAGTATAATATTGGGAAATCGCCTTCTCATCTTATAAATTGCTATAAACTCTGAGTCTAACAGCTCTTAAAAGATTCATTGACACATCCAATTACACTGTATTTAAACAACCAACAAGACTGAATATGTTAACCAATTTTAATTAATTATGGTCCACTCTTTCCATATATTTGACAGAAATCTTACAGCAATATTTTGGTCTTTTGAAGACAAATGTATTAAATACATGCATCACCGTCAGAAACCTACAAATTTCAATAAGACAATAGCTTATTTGCCCTCTTTTTAGTAACTAGACACAAAAAACCGACAAGTATGCAACAATTTTTATACTGATATAATTTCTTTAGCATCTTTCTATTTTCATGTTTTAAAAAATCCTAAAAGTCCTAAGGACTCTAATAAATGCCTCCAGACATCGCTCTAAAGTCTACTCATAACTTCACTCAATGCCTCCAGTCCATGAATTACAATGTGTCATTTATCTTTGCCCAACATTAATCTTATGAATGATTATGCAATGGTTTCTATGTTGTCTACACAAAAGGTTCCTCTTAGCAGTAGTAAAAGTTATTACACAGGGTAGGAAATGTTCTGGCGTATCGAATTAACTGAGAGATAATAATCCCATATACAGGTGATATAGATATAATTATGTTTGCATAAGTAAGCGAACTTGATGATTGAAAAGTTAAATCTGTCACGTGGACCTTGGTTGATACATTGCCATTTACGTCTCTTTGTAATAAAATATCCAAATATGACACAATTATGTCATGCAGATTCTCTAGAACTCTTATTTAACAAATATTTTTTTGTTGTTGATAACATTTCGGTATTTTCCCACTTGGAACGTATCAGTCATTACCCTGGACCCATTTCACAGCAAAAAAACCGCCTTCAAAATTTTGCCTAATCTTCAATTGATAAATTTTTTCACATTTGTGCATAGTCAACCGAACAAATCAAGGAAGACAAAAGGACTCTTGCAACGTCACAAAAAACAGGAGGAGGTGTGAAAAAAAATAAAAGAACGAGGATAAAGCTCAGAACAGATTCTAGGGTATCAAGACATCATCAGCATAATAAGAAAGCGGTTTCAGGCCGGGTAAATTGTTAAATTATTGCAAATCACCCTAGTAAAAAATAAACAATTATGTAATCTTTTAAAACTTTTTTTCGTAACAACCTGTATTATCATTTAATGTTAAATAACAAATTGGATGAAACCTTAAGGGAAATAAAATATAAAACAAATAACAAATTTGGTCATATTTTTATGCGTCATTTAATTGGATACAAAATATATGTACATATAAATTACCGAGTATATACCTTGGATTACCTACGTCACAATGATTTGCGTCAAAAAATATATCAATCCACTTGAGATTACGTTTAAAATATGTACAACTTTTAGACGTATTTAAGGGAGAATTTATCTTGTTTCCATTGGTAAATGACTGCAAATTTATTGATAAGAAATGAATAAAATGGCACCCAACGTTTTACAGGCATAACAGGTTGGAGCAGTTTACGCTTTCAATAAACCACTTCGAAATTTATTCATGTGAAGCCTTAACTACACAAAACCCAGATTATACATTTGCAGCATAACTAAGGATGCTATTTAATTCATTCCTTATTTATTTAAACAGTTTAAATACTTTGCCTGGAGCAAAAATTCAAAACGTGCGTTCACAGACAGGAAATCAGAATGCAAAAGCAAAGTCTCAGCATTCAAGTTCTCAACCTCTTAAACCACAAATATACCCGATGAGACCTGGAAAAAAGATGTAAATGTACACGTGAAACTAACAAAGAACAGTTTTGCTATCATTTAGCTGGCAATGGGATTCTGATAAAATCATTTTTTTTTCACGATAAAAAATAAATTCTACGGCAAGATCGTTTTGAATTGATATATTAAAAAAAAAATAAAAATAGAAAACTTATGATTCAACTAATGAGAAATATTCCTGACCTTTTTACACTTACACGTAATTTAATTATTATAGATGTATATATTTACACGTTTGCTACTAACTTGTACGGGTTACGTCATCAGTTGTTGTGTTCTTCGAGATTGTGACGCAAAATCCGACTTGTAGCTACATGTACAAGTTTAGAACGTGTAACACTCTGTCGACACGTACGACATAAACGAGTAAAGTTATCGATTAAATTCTTTTTGTTCCCCGCTTAAAAGTGGGGGAAATTAATTTGGGTCTGTCTGTCCGTCTGTCATTCTGTTTGTCTGTAAGGGTTTTGTTTCCACACGATATCTCAAGACCTCTTTGAACTTTCGCAACTAAATTTGGCAAAGCAGTTCCCTATGGACAAAAGAAGAACTCTATTGATTTTGAAGTCAAAAGGTCAAAGGTCAAGGTCCTAAATTCGTAAATTATTTCTGTTATAACACTTTCGTTTCCGCGCGATATTTCAAGAACCCTTTGATCTATTGCAATGAAATTTTATATAACAACTTCCTGTGGCCTAAGGAATACACCTAATGATTTTGAGGTCAAAAGATTGAAGTTAAAGTCGTAAATTTATACATTCTGTCTGGGTGTAACACTATCCTTTCCGGGTGATATTTTCAAAAGGATTTTGAGCTTTTGCAATGTAATTGTATACCAGAAACTCCCTAGGACCTCTCTCAACCCTCTCAAAGTGTCCCACCCAATTTCTTTTATTAGTCGTTATTGTATTAACATATCAATATTTTTAGCACAGGGGCATTAGGAGAGTTATTACATGTGAAACAGTTCTCGGCGGACTTCATATTCTTATTACATCCATTAGAAATGTTTAATTAAGGTTAAATTAGACACGATGCATCGTGTTAAATTTTTACAATATCGAACATGAATATGTACAGGTATGTGAATTAATTGTTGCATATAATTTTTGTCAATGTATAGCAGTTCCGTAGTGTAGTGAATGCCTCTCGCTTCACATAGGAGAGGTATCGGGTTTGATTCCCGGACGATCCATTTTCGTTTTTTTTTTCGAAAATTTTTTTTATCTAAATGATAGAATTCAGCATGTGAATTGAAATGTTTATGAGGTTTAGCTTGCATAAACTCATTAAATATTCATTACAGTGTGATAAATATTCCATATAAAAAGAATCTTCTATACGCATAATTTAGAATAATCAATGAAATATTTTTATCATATTGATATATTTTCTTTCCTTCAGTATACATGTATACATTTAATAATTCTACAAATTCAGTCAGGGGGATCCGAACCCCTCCCCACCTTCCTTCCGAACTGCGCATTCTTTAAGCATGTTTGTACAAAGGATTCATTTGAAGAAAACCCAGCCCATGCACCCAATAAAAATCTTCGGTGATTATTCCTCCTTTATATTGATATTTTTTTTCATTTAACCCCATTATAACACCTCTGTTTTGTATAATTTATTTTCTTTCGAATAAAACACTTTATATAAAATGACACCCAATTGTAGGCACTTGACATTTCTAACAAGAAATACGTTAAAGGTAGTATGTTTTAAAAAAGAAAAATAAATCTAATATCAAGTGCTCGTGGAGATTGAATCTAATAATTGACTATTTGTAACTTTTACACTAGCCTTAATTTAAGAGCAAACTTAAAAGGAGAAAAAGGGGATATCTGACATGTATTTTGGTTTTAACAATGTAATGATGTATTTTAAAAATATTATTTCAGGCATCATTTCTTATTGGCATTATTATGGAACCCTAACATTTTATTTCTTTCAAATGGTTTTCGTTTGGGACCCCCCTACTCCCAAAAGTGAGCATAGTTGTCGTTTCAATTTTTTTTGTCGACAATTCATTATCTTCATGACTGCTCCCTTTTTTAAAAAAGTAGTACAAAAAAAATTGTCTGTAGACGAAATATTTTACTGCAGTGAGATGGCAATACATATAATAATTACATTTTGTATTCATTGAATATTGACTAGAATAAGTATAAATTTCAATTAACCTCTGATTTTTCTAAATTAGAAAAAATGAATAAAATGTTTTACAATTAATTTACTGTACTCTCCGTTCCCAAACATATGCATGCGTACATACGTATAACTAAATCTTATTAATGAAATTGACGTCAAATACAAAGTGTACATCAATGTTACGCGCGTACACGTCGTTACGACAATTGTTACTAAACCTCTCTATTAAAAAACTGTTTCGGGTTACTTTCAGGTTTAAAACGTTTATCAAAAAATGTATTTTTATTCTCAAAAGATCATACATGTATTAGATAGAAAATTGTAGTCAAACACCAAGAATATGAATAAATAACAAAAGTTCGTTAGAGGGAATGCACATCATTTTATGATAGATTTCACAAAAATGTACACACGATCACACGATCTACGATACGTACATCTTTGACTTTAACACATTTCATCAATATATTGCACTACAGGTGTATTTAGTTGACAACTGAAGACTTAGGACTTTTGCATCTTTTCAAAATAGTTACATACCATTCACATTATTACAGTAAGTTGTAAACATTGCAATTTCATTACACAAGATAGTCTTGGATTTGGTAACTTAATTGACGTCAAGATCTAGTAAATGAAAGGTTCATACAAGTTACTCTAATTTAAGAAATATATTGTCACTAAGCATTATATCCAAAAATATATTGATTTAATTAAGGTTATTTCGGCCTGATTATAAATTGAATTCTGAGAATTTCAAATTGAAAATGCAGTACTTTCTACAATTTCTATTGAAGCTGTAAAGAAGGGGAGAAAGTGGCCTTGTATTAATCATTGCATCATAACGGATCTAGCACAGGCGAAACACATTCTCTATGATGTGGTACTATGTTGATTTTATTTCTCATATTTAAACCAATAATTACTAATGTACTCTGTTAAAAATCGGAAATTCAACAAAAATTTTCAATAAATTTATTGATCATGATACAGGAATGGTCGGTAGACAAGAAATTAAACTCTCATTACTGTTTGTTTCATTTCTCTGTTTGAAAATCATTCTACGGAAAAATAGAATTGACCTTTATAGACCAGCTACGATTATTGGTTGTTCCATGTGGACATTCTATTTTCTTTTTTTCACATTTTTACCCTCCAATTACACCTCTTCTTACAAAAGTAAGGTTAATTTTTTTCATATCATCTATATTTAATCTCCATTTTTTACAGGCTACAAATTCGAGATGATTCATTATAATTAATTATCACTTAGCATATATTATAGGGTAAATTATTCACGGTAATGTGGCTAGGAAGTGACTAGCACGTGGAGGCATGGTAAACAGAAAAGTTATGTTGCGTTTCAGGTTTCACCACCTTAGATTCAGCTGATAATGTCTGCAGACATGTACTTCAATCAATCGACCTCTCTTACATTCATTCAAACTTAAATAAGTATCCAAAAAATCATAAATATAATGGAGAAATTTTCAAATTTCTATGTTTGAAATTTCAAGAGCACATATTTATTACTTTTTCTTTCATAACATTTTTATTTCCTCTTCTCTAAGAGTGTCACGTTATCTAACGTCAAAAACACACGATCACGACGTCAATCTTCCTATCAGTTAGAAAATCGTTTTAAAAATCAGCTAAACAGCGAAACAGATGTGTAAGGCTAAATGCTATCTTTTATTTCAAGCTCACCGGTACCAGAATAAATAAAATCGACATAAACATATGTACAAAAAAACTTATTTTAAACAAGATATGTACAAAGATACAACATGTATGTAAAAAATAAGAATTGTAAAAACAATAGCATGAACAAGCTTATTGAGAAAAAAAGTACTCAAAACACAGAGTTTTAGATAAGCTCATCTAAATAAATACTGAATAAGTCTTAAGAATTTACAATTCTTCTAACAATATTTTTTAAAACACAATAAACAAATGGTAATCGACGGCAAACATGTAAAAAGTGAAAGCAGAGCGCGGACAATGAAAACTTATAAATTTTGGAAGCATATAGTTAATAAAATTTGGTTTCCATAAATTATTCCACAAGAAATGAAACTTTAACTAAGCCTCTATGAAATCATTAAGTTTCAGTTTAAGAATTTGCTCTACGCACAAGCAAAACCAAAATGACTTAAAAAGAGCTATAACATTCGTATTCATGGCATGGGCATTCATTTAGCCCGGTATACACGCTCTCCTTTTGCAACTGCTTTGAAACAAAGTTACAAAAGAAGAGAGTGTAAACAAGGGTTTTGCACTTCATGTCTTCAAGCCGACAAATTAGAACTACATGTATCTCAGTCTGCAAGGCAGATCTAACAGGTCAAATGCATAATGGAAAACATTTAAAGTTGAACTGAAGATAATCTACTGATACTTTAATGAACTATAAAATGTATGCCTATCAATCAAAAATCCCAGGAAAATTACAAAAATAAATCCAAAAATACTTCCCTTCTTTTACAATTCAAAGTGTTAATAACTTACATTAGTACTCACTATGAAATGTACGAATATAATGAAGAATATTTAAAAGTGCACCAAACAATACAAATATGGAGCTGAGCTAAAAACACACCACAAAAATTAGAGTGGAATCGGGCGCTGGGAAGAACTGGCATTACATGAAAATGATATCATTATTATATATACAAAGAGTCTACAGAATTTACTATTCTTTTCCTTATATAAAACGTCTGAATACAACGAAAGGTATTCAAGATCAGAAGTCCATAAAACCATACAGAATCGTTACATTTAAAGATTAAATCATCTCTAAAGTTTAAAATTATCTAATAATTAAGGAGGGAGATAGTTATAGGTAAGTTTAAACTCTAGATTTAAACTTTTTATGTAACATTCAAAAATACAAGAACTTTGAATTCATGGGTTAAAATTGAAAAATAGCTTAAACTCATGATTCTATATTAATGATAATTGAAATATGCTTTCAACTGTCGACATATTTCTCAATTTTGCAATGTTTCTTGCCATGTCTAGTTTAATTTAAGAAAAAAAATGCTCTTTTGATAGTGACATGTTGTCACTTGTGAACATTTAGATTTTAGATTTCTAGGTAACAAAATTATTTCTCATTTTCTTTGTATGAAATTAACATGTCTCTTAAGATCAAATTGTCATATCAAGCAAATGGGTAAAAAGTAAATTCTTTCTGATTTCGGCATCGTTAGAAATAAAATTCTGTATACACTTAACTTGACACTTCAAAATTTCTCATGATGAAAAATGTTTACTTTGTTTCGGCTTTTCTAATCCGTTTTTGTTATATAAAAGCTTCTGAGGACATATAAGTAACTAATGAAACCCCTTAGTTAGTTACATGTAAGCAATAAGTGTCAAGCATAAAGTACTTTTGCCGAAATTGGCTTAACCCTTTCTCTTCCGGCGCATTTTACGTGATTTTGGAGGCCTTTTGTCTTGGCATTATTAAATTATTTCTTACTTTTTTATCCAAGAGGAAGGCAAGGCATAATGCATACCATTTTGTAGGAAATCTCTTACAGATGATATTTTATGACTGTTTAGATACTCAGCCACTGACCTTATTAGTAAAAATTGAGGTCAAAGGTCAATTAAGTGCAAAATTTTATGGGAATTTTTGATACTTTTTCATCTTTAAGCTAAATATTAAGTATGATGCACGTTGAAATAGGAAATTTGGGATATACCCACAAAAGAGCATTATACTGTACTACATGAAACATATAAACTTTTTTTTCAATTCTGCATATAACTACTTAAAAGGGGTTGCTAAGCAACACAGAATTCTTTAATTTTCGGGCAGAAATTTTCATTTTTTACTCATCCTAGACACATTTATGCATCCCAGCACATATAAAAGTTTGATATGAGGTCATAAAATTACAAGGGACATACAACAGATAAATTGTCTTAAAGTTTGACCTCATTAGAACTATTTTTAGGTGGTCAAAGGTCAAATAAGTGCAAAAGTTTCATCAATGTTTTATCAACACTTTTCAATATTCTTGCCATAATTTTACACAATGGATGCTGAAATGGAAAATTCTGAATATACCGGGTCATCAGATCCTTTTGCACTTATACAGTGAAGTTAGGACTAAAGACCCTTAAGACATTAGTGATGGTTTGGTGTCTCTACGGTCTACGGTTGCGGAGGAGTAGTGATAACAAGGTTTTTCGCACAAGGGGTAATAACTTTTAAAAGGGTTAACATTAGGGGACAAGAGTGAAATCTTTGAAACAGTTTTAAGAATACATATTAATGATGCATAGACATTAAGTATATGTTAAAAGACAAAAGAGATATAAAAAGAGCTAAATTTTCCATTTTTTGGAATGACCTTGAACTTTGACCTTTACATTAATTGAAGGTCAAAGATCAATTAATCTTATGCAGTTGGTCCCATGTCTCTACGACTTGTCATTTTGAAAATTTTTAATTATTTATAATATTCAAAAAGTTTTAGGGGCAATAACTCATTGAAGGGGTCACCGAATACTTTCGCAATGAATAGATTGAAGAGTCCCCTTAATTAGTCAAAGACATTCGTAAAGGTTTCATACCTCTACGGTTTACGGTTTCAGAGGAGTAGCGATAACAAGGGTTTTTAGCACAAGGGGCAACAACTTTTAAAAGGGTCAATCTTAGGGGCCAAGATTTATATCTTCTAAAGAGTTTCAAAAGTACATATTAAAGACATAAGATAGATCGTTTATGTTTAAGGACATAAGAGCTATTAAGAGAAATTTATTTCTCATATTTGGAATGACCTTGACCTTTGACCTTGAAATGAATTTAAAGACAAAAGGTCATTGAATGTTATGCACTTGGTTTCATGTCTCTACGACTTTTCGTTTTGAAAATTTTTAATTTTTTGTAAAATTTATAAACTTTCAGGGGCAATTACTCATTGAAGGGGTCAAAGAAAACTTTCGCAATGAATAGATTGAAAAGTCTCCTAAATTAGTTCAAGACAATGGTGAAGGTTTTGTATCTCTACGGTTTACGGTTTCTGAGGAGTAGCGATAACAAGCTTAATGGTGAAAGGGCCAATAACTGCGTAAGGGGTCGAAGTTTAAATATACGGGGTCGTTTTTCGGAATAACTTTATATATCCAGTATTATGAACTAAAAAGTTTTTCGATAAGTCTTACGGTTTCAAAAGCTAAGGGGAGAAATAAAATAAAAAGAAACAGAAGCATTTCAAGAGGTCTTTCCACAGAAAGGTGGAAAGACCTAATAATAATAATAAACAGAAGAAAATCAATAGGTCTTTCCACAGAAAGGTGGAAAGCCCTAATAACCAACACACACTATACCACTATAATCATGATTTGTTGAGAAGAGCCACGTACGTGACATAGCGATTGCCATACTAATCTTATGTTATTCTCTTACCGAAAGAAAAAAAGTAAATAGGTATAAGTCATATCAGGTATGATTTGTATCAGCTTTTTATCCTTATCAAACATTCCTGAAACTGTCAGTATTGATAATGAAAGCTTTCTAAGAAAACAGTGGCTCATATAAAAAAAAGCCATTCAGTTTCAGAGATGCTGATTAAATTGTAATTAATTTTAATGATGTCCATTTAGTTTTCAGAAAAAATAATAATAGATATGGATCATATCAAATTTGATTTTTTGCAGCTTAGCCTTATTCAACATTTCCTAAACTATCAGTTTACTCATTGATAATGAAAGCTCTGTAAAGAAAAAAAAACAACTCAGTTTCAAATATGCCGATTAAATAATGAATCATAACCAATGAGTTTTGATGTATGTGAGGTAACTAAATTCTTCACAGAGAAGTATGACTGAGAGAAGTTATTCCGTAATTTTGCATTATTTCAATGTTGATAATATTAATAAACGAGAGGGCCAAATTTTATTTGATTCCCGAGTAAGAAGCAATTTTAAAAAATCCTTTATCAAAGGATAACTTGTTTCTAGTTTACTTAAAATTGACCATGTTGTTCTTGAGAAGAAGTTGAAAATGACAAAAGTTTAAAGACAGATCGACGGACGAAAGAAGACTACAGGTAATCAGAAAACCTAACTAGAGCTTTCAGCCCAGGTGAACTAAAACGTCAATCTTATATTTTTTCTTAAAATTCTTAATCTAATAGATCTTGATAGGTTTCTTCAACCAACTACACTGTATTTAGAAAATACCAGTTCTATCTATTGATTATTTGTGATCTTATGGTCGCTGTACGATGATAATTTTTTTCATTTAAAAAAGGATAATGATTTAGTTATCCATTACATCATCTAAAAGTTTCGATTCTCCGGCTTTTGAGTGGTCAGAGTATATCACATTTTTTTTTATATCGACTATGATGAAAATGTTAATTATTAGATTTTGTGTATTGATATAGCTAACGTGTATGAAATATCCTATGTATTATTATTGCATTTGTTTAACGTTTTTGATCAACCATATTCTGTACTAAATTAAAAAGAAAATGGTCAATAAGACTCAGAATAGTACTTGAGGATTTCAAAAGTGTTTTAATTGAAAAAGAAAATTAGATTTATGGGGAAATAATATACCCATATTGTTTTGAAATAAGTTACTTTACTCACAGGTTTTAGTTTGTTTTCCTTTAAGTCCCCTCTCCAAGAACTTGTTCAATCAAATAGATGAGCCACGGTTTCAGAATGGAGGACTGCAGAACTATACTTTTACTCGTGCATCATGGTCACTCAGCACTGATTGATATTTTGTGCAAATTGTGATACATGACGTTGGTGTATATGGTGTCATTCAAAGGATTACTTCCAGCTGTTGATTCAGTGTTTGCTGGTAAACAACAGGATCGATGATGTCTTAAGTATCATATATATAACATGCAAGAGAAGGGGATTTGGTAGCACAACTCCTCGTACCCATGACAAATACTTCATAGCATTAATAAAAAAATCATTGGAATAAAGTACACCATAAGAACACTTGCGAGGTATGCATTATAGCAAGAAATCCTTTCTCGAAATTAGCTATAGTAAATGTGTGCATCTCTAAGGTAATTTGGTAATGCATTAGACATCTTTCATTGTGCTACATTTAACTAATGTGTTTCTTAATATAAATCGTATTGCAATAATTTCAATTATAGGTTATTTTTAATATTGATTAGCACCTTATTAAAAGCTTATCGCTGTTAAACACGTAGAATTCGAAATAAACTGTTACACTCAAACATACACTTTTGTGATGCAGAATATGCACTTTTATCTAGCGGAGAACTCTTATATTTAATATTTTGTAAAGATTACTGTTTAAATCAATAAACAAAAATATACTTTAGAGTTTACTTGAATATTTTCGAATTGCAAATGAAATGAAAAACATTGTCATATTCGATATTTTAGGAAACAACACTTTATTTGACGGCAATGGTATGTTCAATTTATCTTTGTACAGGTAAAGATGTAAGCAAAAGCACAGTAACTGTATTATAGCACCTGGTCGTTTTCTGTGCAATTAACTCTTTGTAAGGCAATTTCCGTCATTGTGCTGCCTTAATATATAATTATCATCCACTATGTTTAGTTCGTTATTGCATGATGTGCCTCTACCAGAAGAACACAAATGACACAAATATATGTAAAATGCATCTAATACTGTAAGTCGTTTATTTCCACCGTGTTAAAAGTTCACGATATCGCAAAAAGTTGCGATGGTTTTTATTTTACGCTGCTGGTACTTATGTCAAAATTTTGAATGAACAGTTTAACATTTTTAAAAACTAATAATAACATTCATGATTGGTTTAATTTTGCGGATAATTATTAATCGCAAATAATGCGAAATTAAAATCATCAGATGTTTTGTAAATATCCGCCTTCATTTTCATATTCGACTTTTTGCCTAAACGACATGTTATTTGTGAAATTTAATATTTAGAAAAAATTGAGAAGAATATTTTGGATAAGTATTCACATAATATGACAAAAAAGCGTCGAAAATTGGGGGTCAGTGGGCATCTTACTTAGCATATGAAATGACTTTTTTGCATTTGAATTTTAACTCTTTTATTCATCATTTTAACCTTTATTATATTCTATCAGCTGTAACAATGTTTATACTTATAATCTTATTTTACCTGAAATAGTTTGGATAATATTTTTAATTGAACATATATTGCACATAAAATCGTGTGAATTATCATTTTCCTTTTTGCACTAAAAGGTACTATATTTGGGTTATAAAAAATCAAAATAGGCAATGAAATTTTTTCTTGTATTATCAAAATTTTTACGAGGTTAGTCCTGATAAGTCACAAGTATCCAATAGTTTGAAATAATGGAAAAAGGGAAAGGGACAGTCATGTAAATTTTTCAAATAGTGATCCAAATATGCCATTGTCAGACTAAAAAACGTGTAAATTTTATTTTGTCTTCTTTAACATATCTTCATTTTCGTCAAAATGTATCAAAGGAAAGTGTAAAATTTATTTAAAAAAAAAACATTGAGATCTATAATATTCCTAGCACATCATAACAGAAAATAGTCTTTGAGTAAAAGTATGTGAGGCTAAAGCTGAAAGATATCAAAGTGGATAAATGTGCAGATTTGCAAAAAAAAAAAAAAAAAAAAAAAAAAAAAAAAAAATCTGCTAAATATCCTTCTATCACAAGAAAGTTAAGCATTAATTTCAATAAATGGTCCCTCATAAATTTTGCTTATTACTAAATATCTAAGATGCCTTTTCATTGAATAATGAACAATTTAGATTGTTTAATTTAATATATCATAAAATTGAATTATGATGAAATAGCTTTGAAATAAATGGTACTTGTACTTTTTTTTTAAAAGCAATAACAACACACCGTAAAGTTCATTTAAAATTTAGTTCCAGCCCACAGACAAAAGCATACTAAACTAGATGCTGTCATGAGACAGTAATACCCGCACTAAGGTGTTTGCCTCTAAATACACAATCCTACGGGCGGCTTACCAAGGAAAAAGTCAAAATAATTCTATATAATTCAGGCACGTAGCATCGTTTTTGAAAGTGGGGGGGGGCAACCTGAGAAA
>PRKT01001322.1:21662-82499 GCA_003671525.1 Saccostrea glomerata | reverse complement strand
CATCTGTTTGTCTGAAAACTTTTTACATTTTTAACTTTTCTAGAACCACTGGTCCAATTTTACCCATGCAATTCATATAGAAATATGTACATTTGTATGTCAGACTGTTCTTCTGTCTGAATGAAATTAACCTTGTTTATCACGGTCATATCTACTGAATGAGAAGAGACAAGGCATTCATATTAAACTTATGTACTAGTATTTACCTGTGAGAATGGCATGGTTTTTTTTTTACATATGACCTAGAAGTTTGACCTAATTGCAAAAAAATTAAATTGTTATAAATTTATCATTTTGAAAGAGAAAAGTTAGGGCATTCATATTATAATGCATGTATATTTTTACCTGTGATAAGATCTTTCCAAATGAATCATGACTTTTACTCTGTGAGCTTGACCTTGAAGCCTAACCTACTTTACAAAAATGTTGCATTTGCTTATAACTTTTGATTGAGATGAGATATGACTCTCACATTTGACATTTGTACATTAATTACTCATAAAAATTCAAGATGTTTCCCAGCTTGCAATGTTTTTTTTACTCTTTAAAGTTAATGTTTTACATAATTTTCAAGATATTTAACTCTCCTAAAAGATGATTAGGCTTCTGAGTAACATTAAGGAGGACTTCAGGAAAGACAGGACTTTTTGCACAAAAAATGTAATTTTCCACCCCCATTTGACCTCCCAGGGCAATATCAAAATTCCAAAACCTTGCTGCACATCTACATGACACTACCAACCATCTCCCTAAAGATGATTAGGCTACTTTGTAAATGTAAGAGAATTTCAGGGAAGACAGGGCTTTTTGCATAAAAACGTCATTTTTTTACCCCTATTTGACCCCAGGGGCAAAATCAAAATTCCGAAACCTTACTGCACATCTACATGAAACCACCAACCATCTCCCAAAAGATGATTAGCCTACTGTGTAAAATGTAAGAGGAGTTCAGGGAAGACGGGGCTTTTAGCATAAAAACGTTATTTTTTTACCCCCATTTGACCCCCCGGGGCAAAATCAAAATTCCAAAACCTTATTGCACATCTATATGACACCACCAACCATCTCCCTAAAGATGATTAGCCTTCTGTGTAAAATGTAAGAGGAGTTCAGGGAAGACGGGGCTTTTTGCATAAAAAACGTCATTTTTTGACCCCCATTTGACCCCCCGGAGCAATATCAAAATTCCAAAACCTTACTGCACAACTACATGACACCACCAACCATCTCCCAAAAGATGATTAGCCTACTGTGTAAAATGTAAGAGGAGTTTAGGGAAGAAAAGTGTGACAGACGGACGGACGGACGGACGGACGGACGGACATGAGTAACAACAATATACCCGAACTTTCTTTAGAAAGTGCGGGTATAAAAATGTAAACGGGGGCTCTCCAAATTCAATGACTTTTTCACACATAGGTTGTGAAATAATCAAAGAAATGACGAATGAAGTGTAATTAAAGGTATTTAAGCAGTAGACCATTTCCCAGGCTTCTTTGCAAAAAATGATAATATACATGTATTACATGTATCTAATTGTATGGTTATAACATGTTTTCAATTGCAAAAGGTTTAAAAAAAAAACCTAGACATGATACATAGTCATATTAAAGGTCACATATTATTTTACTTGAGTGATTTTTGAATGAAATAAACAGAAAGTCAAGTGCTAAGAAGTACCAACGCATGAAAGAACTTCTTGGAAATGAAGTCATAGTTACTGATGTAAGTAAAAAGTCAAATGTGTTAACTTTGAAAGATACGGCCAAATCCATACTTAATAAATTATATAATCAACCAAAATTTCAAGATGCAGAACCTGAGAAAAGGTCAGTTATCAATGCAACCGCAAAACGGATCAATAGTTACATTAGATCGTTGCCGGTGAATAAACAATATTATCACTCACCATCTGAAATATCATCAGTTGAAAAGCATCTTGAATTTGTTCCAGAGAGTCTACAGCTTTTTCTTGATTGATTGATTGTATACTGTTTAACGTCCCTCTCCAGAAAATTTCACTGATATGGAGACGTCACCATTGCCGGGGAAGGGCTGCATACTTCTAGAGAGAGATAAAAACTTAAAGGTTTCAGCATTAGGGCATTATCTAAGGTGTTAGACCAAGGAGTGTCATTCCAACATTACAGATTGCTCTTGGAGTACAATTACGCCACGGTTTTACAATACGCTTTCTTATTTAAACTTTTTCCAACTTAGGATTTTGTTATTCATATTCTAAAGTTAAAAAATTTGAAACCTTCGCAGCATAAACTTAAGTCATTGATATTCCGGGTTGTACTGATCAAAGCTTCATTCAATTTTTGCTGATAATGTCGATCAGAACATCAGCAGTTTAGACGGTTATGACACATTCCATGGGATGGTAATGATACCATGAATAATACCTGCAGCAAATTATTCATGAACCAATTTTCATATGTGTTGTTTTTGTACAGGAACTGGAGCAACTAGTAAAAATACATTTAACATACTACAGACCGCCATCAAATTTAATGGCGAGTCTTTGCTACAAGGAACTCGATGAAATGAATGTCATGGGCACAACCAAACTGCTACATGTGTATCAGTAATCACTTGACCATTAAAGGATCATTCAACTGGATGGTTCATGCAAATGATTCAGGATGGTGACTTTCCTGGAAAATCTTATGTTGTCTTCCTACCCATGATTGACATGAGTGCAAGTGATATTTCTTGTCTTTATTCGACGTTGAACTTCATTTGCTCCCAGGCTAACATTATGGTGTAACACCTGTAGTTACATTTGACCAGCCCCTTTATTGGAAAGCATGCATAAATCATAGCCAATAAAATGTCTGATAGTTCCTCAAATCAATTGTTTTGAGTTGAGGTGGGTTTAACACTGAAATGAGTTTCCTTGGTTGCATAGGGCACATCATGAGAGGGACTGGCCTCCAAGAAATTTAGGATATTGTCTATGCAACCAATGCCATATGTTGAGTTGAAAGGATGTTGCGAGAGCAATGATGTCACATAATTGTAGATACAGCAATCCATGCTTTACTTATGAGCAATTTTTTAAAGTTGACTTAGATACAAGCAAAGAACAGATTACAGCAGAGAACACTGATTTTATTCACATGGCCAATCAGCAAGAGTACGTTGAAGATATGTCTTCAGAAGAAATGAAAAGCAGAATAATCAGAGGAAATCAGGGAATCTGTGCTTGTAAACATGACCGAAAACATCCCTGTACGCATCCGTAACCAAAAACTTAATGCGGTCAGACTAGCTGCAGGCACATACTTTGAGATGTTAGTTGAATCCAAGACAGAAATTGATAAGAGCCCAAAAACCAAAGAGGCACCAAACCAAAATTACTTAGATCAAGTACCAAACCACTAAGCAAGGCTTTTGAAAAGTCCATAAAGGGCCGTGCTGAACACTAGTCTCGTGAAATAACAAGTTTACTTATTGAATTTCAAGACGTACATGTATTTGCTAAGGATGCGAATGATGTGGGATGCTTTTCACCAATATCTCATCAGATCGCAGCTGGAAATGCAGCTCATGTTCGTCAGCCCGATCGACCACACCACAAGGATTCCAGAAGGAGAAAAGCAACACCTACAAGGTCCTCTTACCAGTGGAATTGTCCCTTCCAGATCTGACTTGGCTTCTCCTCTGGTGTTCATAAGAAAAAAAGATGGTGGCATCAGATGGTGTATCAACTATCGGAAGTTGAATGACGTAACACGGAAGGATTCTTTCCCCTTGCCAAACGTTGGAGAATGTCTGGATACCCTAGCAGGAGATACAATTTTTCTCGAATATAGATCTACATCAGGGGTACCAACAAATTGAAGTGGATCCAAAAGAAACACTATTGGCTTTTCGAGAACACTCGCATGCCACTTTGGTTGTGTGGAACCCCAGGTACGTTCTAAAGGGCTATGGAGTTAGAGCTGAAAGGGCTTCAATGGGACATGGTTCTGATATACTTACATGATGTCATTGAGGCCAGTTGTGGAGTAGAAGAGCATATAACCAAACTTAGAGAAGTAATGAAAAGATTCAGGGAAAGTAATTTGAAGCTTAAGCCATCAAAGTGATGTTTCTTTCAGGAAAGTGTTATTTTTCTTGAACATCGATTCGGCAGAAATAGGCTAATTACGAGTTTACCCACGTAGTTCAGGAATGGCCAAGATCTGAATCTGGTAAGGATGTCCAGTCCTATCCCGGCCTGACAAAAAACTATTGTTGGTTAGTTGTTAAATATGCAGAGATTGCAGAACCAGATAATTAAGAAAGGAAAGACTTTTAATTGGAGATGTCATCTGCAAGAAACATTTACCACACTGAAAGACAAGCTGGTATCCCTACCCATACTGGCTTTGCCTATGACTAATTGTACTTTTGTCTTAGACACAGATGCTTCTAACTATTGCATAGGACCTGTTATTTCACAGTTGCAAGATGGCAACGAGAAGGTAGTAAGTTATGCAAGAAAACGTCTTGATCCTTCGCAAATTAAGTATTGTGTTACCAGTAAGGAACTGCTTGCTATTGTTACTTTCACCCAGACGTTTATTCATATCTGCTTGGGAGGAAGTTCATTGTTCGAACTGATCATGGCTCCTTTACCTGGCTTTACCGATTCAAAACTCAACAGGGGCAGCTCGAACGTTGGCTTGAGCATTTGAGTCAATTTGACATCATATCTTCCAGCATCGAAAAGGTGTAAAGTATTGCAATGCTCATGAATTTTCAAGGTATCCAATAACAGAACAGAGTTGTGAATGCTATCATGTTGGATCACATTTTTCAGATTTGCCATGCGTGGTTGTAAGCATTGTTTGAAAGTTAAAAAGGAATGGTCTAAATTTAGCACAGATGTTGATGATTGTCTACCCCTTGCAATTTAAACTGACTCAAACAAGACTTTTGAAGGGCACAGGACCGACAAAAGCACACAAGAGTGGAACATGATACTCAGGTCCGCTGTTTTGGAGGACATAGTGTCCACAAGCAGAGTCCTGAGTACGACAGTGAGGACGAGTGTTTAGATATACGTTGCCTAAAAGAAGACTCTTTTGAAGAAAATGGAAGTACCATTTCAATGGATGTTTATATAAGCACGGAGCTGGAGGAAAAGCAAAAAGCGTTCCTGAGCTTTGTACTCTGTTTAAGTAGATGCAGGGTGGTTTAACATCAGACCGTGTAGAATTGTTCTCGGAATCGCCAGCATTGAGGCATTACTGGTTGACAAATGACAATCTCCTTCTTAAAGATAGCTGTTTGTTTTACTGTTGTGATGCCAAACTAGGACCCAAAACATTGCAAACGCACCAAAAAATAATTCAGAATATAGCTCTGTTTACTATTCAACTTTTAAAATACATTTTACTCGAATCAGATCTCATATTTCCACTTGATATGCGAAATATTGCAAACATGGCTTCATTATGGATACGACCATTCGAGACTTGTATAAAAAAGGTTATTATGAATATAACTATTCGATTTCAAGAAATCTACCAATTTAATTTCGTTAACAGACCACGGTCCCACGACATTTCCGATGATGCGATTGTGTTCACATAGAGTAATTTTCTTAGACAAGATACACGTTTTGCTATTTAAAAATATTCATAGATACCTTTACACAAACAAGCAACAGCAACAGATTGTAAAAAAATCAATGGGAAAAATATTCTGAGATAAATTGTATAATTTTATCGATAAAAAGATTCCAGGGTTATCTTTAGAACTTTATCTGATAAATCATGTATGTTTGGGCACTTCATATTTATCAACAAGTGCACGCATCATATCAGAAAAAGATGTCCCATGACATTGTAATGATCAAAATTATAAATTCAAGTGAATAATGAACATATTTTGGGCTGTTAAATTGCTTTTTATGTATAGATATACTGACAATAAACAAAATGAGATTTTTGATATACATTTATCTACCGGTACTAACCAGATTGCGAAATAACAAAACAGTGTAAAAGCGAATGTACCATGACACATATAAATCATGTTATATACGAAACTAAATTGATTTCTTTTTAAAAAGATCTTTTGAACCCTTGATTAAAACAGAAGCTTCACAAAATATTAGAAAGTTCAACTCAATGATACGACAGATACAGCTTTCCAAAAGTTCTGAAAGTATGGCTGTCATTCCAAATCCAAAAAAGATTACCGAAGATCATCAAAAGTATTTCGTCACTTTCCTGTACCAAACATTCTTCCTGTATAAAAAATTAAACTTTTTATTATGTCTTCTGTGGTAGTTTTTACAGAGGAAGGATATGGAGATAAAGAACAGTATTCAATATCGAAGTCCATAAAAAGAATTATGTAAGGGATAAATAACGAGATGGTGTTGAATAGTTTAGAGAAAACATTCTCTCCGAGGGCCGAAGGGGATGTTTTTTCCAAACTATTCAACACTATCGAGTTATGTATCTTACTTAAAAAAATCCCTACTTTGGGCCTCAAAGAAATATCCAACTTGCTGTAATACAATAGGATGTAGCCCATTCAAATATCCAACTGTGACACAAAACAATGGCCTAATCGAGCATCCCTTTTATTCATGGACTTTTGAGCATGAAACAACACTGTGCTGATTTCATGTTAACACTTTTCATTGTACTAAACAGTCATGAAATCGAACAAAGAATAATTTCAAATCAAATGTGATTTAGAGAGGTTTGTTACAACGCACTTTGAAAAATTACGCACTTTGAAAAAAAATTCAAAGTGCGTTAAAATTTGGGACCAAGCTAATGCACTTTGAAAAGAAGGATTTTTTGTCAAAGTGCGTTAATATCGACCATATTAATGCACTTTGGAAAAAAAATGTAACAATATTGCTTCAAATAATCCGGTATGATAATTAAATAACAAATCCTGGTTTTATAACTTTTTTATGATACTCACTGTAGGACCTGAGATATTGACGTTTTAAATGTTTAAGGTATTTATAAAATAAAAGGGAAAATTAAAGGGTCTTGAAAAAAAAGTGACTATTGTTTAAGTTCATTAATTCGTTTCTTCTTTTTTTTAATTCTAGTCTTTGATAAGTAGATGTAAAGATGTATAGGGGACACTTACAGAGGACAGCTTCAAGCAACTTAACATTTATAATAATAATAAGGGGCCAATTTGATTGTTCAAAACTTTGAAAAAATTTTCTCTCAATCATACGTTTTACTGTACTGAAATATTTCTAGTTTTCATCTGTTTTAATTAACTCATTTATTATTGAAAGTTTTCAACGTCATACCAGTTAGGCAAATTCATAATTATATGAATACTTTGAGTATGGCATAGACATCGAGACTGGGCGAAGGGCCAGGGGAGGGAATGGGGGCTTAGTTTATTTTCACTTATTTTGAAAAGATATATACATCGTATAAGCATTGAAAATGCAGTGTAACCTTTTTAGGTTCATTACTCCCCTCTCCCGTTTGTTACCGACACCTATGTATTGGAAAGATAAAGATTTGGACTTAGGGATCTTATACCCGTCTTCTCCTCTTTTCGACGGGAGTAAAATCAATTCATTTTTGAGGTTAGGGTAAGGCTTAGTTTTTTAAAAGTAAATAACAAATAAAATCTTTCCATGACTAAAATATGATATTTTTTTCAGAGTGCGTTAAGTGCTTCCAAGGTAAAATATATTGATGTAGACTCTTAACGCGCTTTGAAATTTTTTTTCAAAGTGCGTTGAGTTGGTCCCAAATTAAACGCACTTTGAAAATATTTTTCAAAGTGAGTTGATTTTGTCCCTATTTTAAGCACTTTGAAAAAATTTTTCAAAGTGCGTTGCCACAGAGGTTAAATAAGTTTTTTGGATAAATGAAAGATAGAAGAAAACTACAGGATTTTTCCATTCGGACAATACTTGTAATACTGCTTAAACATATAAAAAGACTGGCGATGATCTGCAATCAAAATGGTGTCGAAAATTATATGTGCTGTCAATTATTAAATGTCTAATGGAAAGTACGCCGGAAAAGAATGAAACAGAGATGAATATCGGATAATCTGAAGGGATTTACTAATAGCAAACCCTGAAATAAAATTTAACAATAAGAGGTAATGCAGTTCAAGGAGGCTCATTACACCACTTTTTGATGACGTACTACACAAAAAAAAGAAACCTCCATTGTGTCGGCCGGTTAGCTCAGGGAACGAGTAGTGTAGGAACCTCTATAATATAACCCTGACCTTTAAAACGCTTTAAAAAAAGATGAAACATGCGGTGTGGTAAACAGTGAAAACAAAGTAACGGATTCATTATGCATAAACCAAGAAGAATTGCTTTTAGGCAGAAACAAAAGAAAGCAACAGTCAAATCTTCGCCAAACAAGTAATGTCAATTTCATAGCCATGCATGTAGTGAACTCTATCAATCACTGACATTTATGTATGGAAGAAATTCGAGTTAAAATCTACAACCTTGTTGAAATTAAAATTTTATTTAATTGCGCTATTTACTGTGTTGGTGTTAATTTATATATTTGTTTTATTGATTTAAAT
Organism: Saccostrea glomerata; assembly: GCA_003671525.1. Taxonomy (NCBI): domain Eukaryota; kingdom Metazoa; phylum Mollusca; class Bivalvia; order Ostreida; family Ostreidae; genus Saccostrea; species Saccostrea glomerata. Next base: position 73,952 of record PRKT01001322.1, on the reverse strand, counting down.
GTATACTCTGGTAATTTAAAGCTTTAATATGAATTTCAGATGTAATGTCAATCGTTCCATAGTGTTTTGAGTCTTGGCTAATTCGGAAAGATAACTCTTGAAAGTGGACTTTTTATACCAAATAATTTTTTAATTGGATTTTTCATTTCGTTTAAACATTCTTCATTCAATTTGACACATGTTATTCATTGAAATACATTCCTTGTCTCTTCAGAACACACTTTTTAAACGTTTTATGCATAGATTAAAAAGATAATGACATTAATTGTTTTTTAGGAGAAAATTATTTTTTCTAATAAAATTATTATCAGGTAATATGAGGTATTTTCACTTTGTGTACTTGTCTTTAGAAGATGTCCATCATTTGACACTGAAAGTTCTGAAATTCTGTGAATAATAAACCTGAAATAAAACATCTCACTAAAATAAAACAAAAACTAAAAAATTCTATAAAAAATATTTATGATATCAATACCCCCATCTGGATATTTGACATCTACATTATAAATGGTACTCTATTGAAATCTAAAATAAACTGTGGATGTAATGAGCCACCTTAAGATTCAATATAAAAATGTATTTGTATGTGCTGATGTTTTCAAGATTTAAGACCGAAAACATTCCTAAAAATGTGTAAAATTCGGAGAAATCGTTATTTCTGTGAGCATTGGAAGTGCATTTTAAACACGATAAATGTAAAGTTATTACGGTAATTCCGTGAGCACTGGAAATTAATTCTGATAGTGTGGCAAATTTGGAGTTATTATTTTATTTTTCATATGCAATGGAAATACCTTTCAAAATTGTTTTATCTCTTTTGTTCATTGTTCTATGTTTTCTGCACCTCAGTTGGTTATTTAAATATCCAACCGATAAGCAGTTGGATATTTTGAATATCCAGCTGCTTGTCGGTTGGATATTCTGAATATCCAACTGAGGGCCGATTGGATCTTGAATTATCCAACTAGTGCAGGTTGAATCAGTAAAATATACGTAGACTAATAACAATGGGTGACGTCATAGAAGTTTTTTAAAGATACAGTGCACATTCTTAAAAAAACATTGATATACCAGTATAGAGGTCTAAATTATATATTGATACACTTTAAGGTTCATAAATCCTCTGCTTTCTCATATAAAATATTGCGTGAACCTTAATGATTTCCCAAAATAAATGTATCTTTTGCTCTAGCTAAATGAGTAAGAATTTACTTTAAATACCAAACTGATCGAATTTACCACTACTGTCATCAAATAATAAAAACAAAATCTATCAGTTCTCAATATATATTTTTATAATACTTTTGATCAACATGTAACTTCCAACTCATAGAACACAAATTTAAAAGCCAGGTATATCTTTTCTGTATGTTTCAGCGTAGAATGTTGCAAAATTACTAATTTCATATTTCAAAGCATTAAACACATTCTTTCTCTTATTTATTTTCTCTTCCGTCTCTATGTATATTCTAATTTTTGAACTTTTTGAAGTATAACGTTCAAAAACATTATTTTATTTTAAGATTTATAAAATGATTTTTTTATGGAAATAAATACTCATGGTTATTTTTTTCACGCAAATGTTAACTGATTGTTAAGCTTGTCAAAAGAATTAATATGTACATCTAAATGATACCGTAATTCCCTACTTTAACTTCTGAGATCATTATTTCCTTGATTGGTCTGGGCACAGATGTTGATTACAATACATATATCCTACTGTCGCACCAAGGCAGATGGCCCCTCCATTTTGTGGGGGAGGGTTATTACAACTTCTACTAGTAGTCATAATCCCTGTATCACAGGATTTTGTGCAGGCTGACCAGGGTCCCCACGGGCCCCATCCACCATCAACTGTAAAAATTAGATATATAGCAAAATTTCGGTTGAAAGCAGATCCTAATAAACCAAGTACATGTATATCACAAAAGAAAATACAGTGGACATAATAAGTTAAGGATCATAATTTGTGCATCATTTAATTTTCAGCCAATAACAATATATTTCATTATAACTATATAATATAAATCTTTGACAAGTAAACAAACACGTTTTATTGTGTTGATCAAACATAAATGAATTAATGTGCAGTAATATTGGGATTAATTGTCACACAATCCTCAAATCAGTATAAAAACAGTCTTGGTAAAGGATTGAAATTTCAGTTGCGAATATTTTGATGTGTTTAATATGCTGTATGACCACCCGTGCTTCAATAACTGCGCCACGACACCTCTGCATATTGTGGGTTAGTGTTCGGAAGAAGATTTGCCTAAATCAAGCCCATTCCTCGATGAGCACTACTGAAAGCGCCTCACGGTTCCTATGGATTACTGGGTGCGCTAAAATAACTTGCTGTATCTTGTCCCAAGAATGTTCTACCGGATTCAAATCAGGCGAAAGACTTGGTCAGTCCATTCGTTTAATTGTTTTATTTTCCATGTAGTCTGTTACTATGCAAACCCTGTCATCGCTATTATTGATTGTTTTATTGATTGTATATTGTTTAACGTCCCTCTAGAATTTTCACTCATATGGAGACGTCACCGTATTCCGGTGAAGGGCCTTAAATGCTGACCTTTACTCGGCACTCAGGCCCATTTAAGCAGTGAGGGATCTTTATCGTGTCAACGCTTGCCGCTGACACGGGGCCTCTGTTTTAAAGGTCTCATCCGAAGGACACGCAACTTTCACTTCAAAGTACAGAGCGCATGGCGAACGAAAAGTCGCTACCTATTTCTTATCGACATTAGTCGAGCGCTCTACCGACTGAGCTACCGTGAACGGTGTAAGCGCTATTACAATAAAATCACCACCGAAAGCACTTGCATAGGGCCTGACAATAGGGTACAGAATCTCATCTCGGTATGTTATCTTATGAGATTTCTTGTAAAATACAAGTCGGTTTTACCGGTTCTACTGATACCACCGCAAACCATCACAGAGCCACCCCAAAACGATCATGCTCAACAACACAGCATAAGGTTCACCGGTCGTTCGTAAACTCTACGACAGTCATGAAAGTCTACACAAAAGTGCCACTCATCTGTAAACAGAACAGGGTTCCAGTGACGCAGTTGCCTATTGTCATGGTTTCATGCTAATAACGAGCTTAAAGGATAATAGTTTTTGACATGTAAATATGTATTTTTTTTGTTTTGTTTTTTTTAACTTTTTTGCTGTTATTGTTTCTTCAAATATATTTAACAATCTCTTCTACATGTAAATGTCTCTTAATTTAAGAATCACTTGAATAAAAAAAAGAATAAAGTGCACTCTATGTATGATAACTAGAAAACGAGGTCAAAATAGTAACGAAAAAAGTTTTTTAATACAGATAGAACTGATCAAGTTTACAGTGTTTCAGTTTCTAGCTACCAGGGAATCATCAATGTTCGTGGAGTTTGGTGCTTACCCTAACAACACAATTTTTAAACAGAAATTCGTTTCTTTCATAAACACATTGAGAAAGAAGATCTTAATCTAGTGTATGAAAGTGAAACAAGGAATGCACACCTATCTTAACAGTTATCGATCAACGAGAGACCAGGGCCGTTTGTTTGAAATAAAAGTAAAGATGCAGCAGGCGAACACGTTGCTATCTATTCAACGATTTATCAATTGTTTGTTGTATGATGCAATGTGAACATTAAAGTAAATTTTCAGTGTGTAATCAAACAGACTTGCATTTCCCAGCTGCAGGTAGACATATTTTTCTAGCGTGCTAAATAAAGTATGCCTACGTTACAAATTTGTGCGATTCACACTACAGTTAATACTTGAATAACCGCACCAAAACGTCTTTGCATACTGTGGGTAAGTCGCCGGAAGAAGATTTGCCTAAATCAAGCCCATTCCTCGATGAGCGCCTTACAGTTCCTATGGTTACTGGGTGTGCTAAAATAAGTTGAATGTTCTACCGGATTCAAATCAGGCAAAAGACGTTCACCGGTCGTACGTCAAACTCTAGTCACTCCAGTGACGCAGTTGCCTATTGCCATGGTTTCATGCTAATAACGTGGCTCAAGGGTGATAGTTTTTGACATGTGGATATATGTTGCTTTTTAACTATTTTGCTGGTATTTTTTCTTCAATCAAATTTCACAATCTCTTATGAATGGGTACCTGTAAAGTGCGAAACGAAATAGAAACAAAACGAAACGAAATCTGCCGAAACGACACGAAATCTACCGAAACGAAACGAAACAAAATCAAAACAAAACCTGCCGAAACGAAACAAAATCAAAACTTTCAGGTTCAAGCACCACAGGCAATTGTTTCGCTTCAAGCTCATACATAGGCGTTGGAAGGAAATTGAAAATGTGTGTGTGTGGGAGGGGTGGATAACAAACATAAAAGGTAAACCCCAATTTTCAATGCCTATATAATAAAATATAATATATCTTTGCAAAAAAAAATTGGAGGGGGGGCTAACCCAACCAACCCCCAACCCGCTTCCGACGCCTATGTCATATTTTGTTAATATCTTACTGAATAATTTACCTACTTAAAAGTGACATCGTTCGCTTCGAGAGACTTTTTTTCTTGTCAGTTTAATCGTTAAAGACGTCTCTTATCCAGCCTCTTTATTGCAAACCACTCATTTCTTCCTCGAAAATTACCTCGATAAAAATAGGACCGTATGTACGTAGAAAGGATACACAAGATTCCGGTTGGAGTTACCGGTACATGTATAATTGATCGGAAAAAACAGACACCTCGGAATGGAATACTAAATATTTTAAGTTTCTGGTTTATCCTATGTTTTAAAACATTCGCAATACAACAGTACAGTGACTTTATTTCGACCCGTACATAAACGAGACTTTACATGTAACACATCAATTTTGATAGATGTGTTGTGTCCAGATGAATAAGGACTGAAATAAGAGTAAGATATAAAAAATTATTGAAATTAAACTTGCATAGAACGCTGGTGCATATTTGTAGCTGGCAAACATGTAAATACATTATTAGACTAAGAAGGAAGCATAATCGATAATTAAATTAAATTTTATATTAACAAGTGCTTAAACTACGTATATTAATTTTATTTGAAGTAAAAAAAGTCCACATGCAGTTGCATATATATAATTATATACATGTACCTTGCTATAAAAAAAAAAGCAAAACATTTGGATAGTCTTGTTTCGTTTCGTTTCGACAGGTTTCGTTTTGATTTCGTTTAGTTTTGTCTTGATTTCGTTTCGTTTCGGTAGGTTTCTTTTCGTTACGGTAGATTTCGTTTCGTTTCAGTTCGTTTCGTTTCTATTTCGTTTCGCACTTTACAGGTACCCCTTATAAATGTCTTCTAACTCAAGAATAACTTAAATTTCAAAGAAAAAATATACACTTTGTGTATGATAACTAGAAAACAAGTTCAAATTTGTAACGATAAATAATTTTTATTACAGGTAAAACTGATTAAGTTTACCGGCTTTTCAGTTTTTAGCTACCGTAGAATCAGCAATTTTCGTCGGTAACAATTGTTCGTGCTTACACTTACAAAGCAATTTTAAAACATAAATTCGTTTATGTTAAAAACACATATATGACGAAAATCTAAATCTAATTTATGAATGTGAAACACACGAATACACAGCCATCTAAACTATTAAATTATCATTAGAATAAGAAAATATTATTTCCTAGTTAAGATTTTGATATCATTATTCCTGTAAATTACCTGTGAATATTTGTATATTACAGCTTGTAGATTCTTTGGATGATACATTGCAGTTGGTTTCCCCATCATTTGGGAAAGGGTTAAAATTGAAATATGAAAAAATTCCTATTTCAACTTCTGAGATCATTACTCTATAAATTACCTGGGCATCCTTGGGTATTACAGGTTACCGTTTCTTCCGATTCTTCGCTGCAGTCAGCCCCTCCGTATTGTGGGGAAGGGTTGGTACAACTTCTCTCTCTAGACTTGCCCCCGGAACCACATGTTAGTGAGCAGGTTGACCACTCTCCCCACGAGCTCCAACCACCATCAACCGCTGTAAATATTAGATATTTTGTTGCATAATTATTTTCGTATCCGCATCTACTTGATTTGATAAATCACTAAATGTCCCTGGGTTTTTTTTTTATATGATAATATCTTATGCATATAAATATTGGCAAAATCTAACTCATTTATTCTAAGTACATAAATAATTGATCGAAAAAAACAGACACCTCGGAATGGAATACTAAATACTTTAAGTTTCTGGTTTATCCTATGTTTTAAGACATTCGCAATACAACAGTACAGTGACTTTATTTCGACCCGTACATAAACGAGCCTTTACATGTAACACGTCAATTTTGATAGATGTGTTGTATCCAGATGAATAAGGACTGAAAAAAGAGTAAGATATAAAAAATATTGAAATTAAACATGCATAGTACGCTCGTGCATATTTGTAGCTGGCAAACATGTAAATACATCATTAGACTGAGAAAGGAGCATAATCGATAATTAAATTAAATTTTTATATATTAACAAGTGCTTAAACTACGTATATAAATTTTATTTGAAGTAAAAAAAAGTCCACATGCAGTTACATATATATAATTATATACATGTACCTTGCTTTAAAAAAAAAAACAAGCAAAACATTTGGATAGTTTTGTTTCGTTTCGTTTCGGCAGGTTTCGTTTTGATTTCGTTTTGTTTTGTCTTGATTTCGTTTCGTTTCGGTAGGTTTCTTTTCGTTACGGTAGATTTCGTTTCGTTTCGGCAGATTTCGTTTCGTTTCTATTTCGTTTTGCACTTTACAGGTACCCCTTATAAACACGCAGTACAGTTAAGGCAACACAGAAAAAAATATGGTTATGAGGTCATAATGAGGTCTGACGTCATGACAGTTGCTCCGCCCTGATTGAACCATATAAGGAAATAGAGCTCAAAATAACTACTTTCCGGTGTTTACAAGGATTTGTAATAACGGCAATATTTTCATGTTTCAATAAAAAATAATAAGTGATTTTCTCGTATATAAAATATCATGTCTTTAAAATAAATCTCTTTTTAATGTGTCGTTTGGCTGCTTTCGGCTTCAGCCAAGCGCTTGCACTCGATGACATGGAATTGAATGTTGTTTACATCTAAAAACGTGGTGACATCAGCTGAGATTTGCAGTGGATTTACATGCATTAACCAGGCAATCTTTAGAGAAAATAGGGATAAAATGTGAGACAAGGCATTTTTTACCCCTTTTACGAGAGTATGAGGACAACATTTCGGAAAATAATGGAAAACTTAGACGATCTGCACCAGCTCCGTAGATCCAGACCAGGTATGTATTCGCATCTATACGTAGGTACATGTGTAGATCTACAGTATGTAGACATGCTTTTGTTAACATCAAAGAAAAAAACCCGAGTGTGTGTATGTTCTAGATGTACACAATCAGTGAAAAACTGTAATGCAGTGCCTTGTGTGTAACCCCCCCCCCTACATAGTTGCACTCTGTCACGGTTTAGAATTATTAAAATTTAAATTCACTAAATATACACTGAGTTCAATTAGTTCATTTTCTTTGATACTATATGACTTTTGTATAGGAATGGAAGTCAACAGTAACACACATTTAACCTAGGGTAAATTAAATAGATGTTTTTATTGTTTCAGTCAATGATTCGCTAAGCCTAAACAAGTAGTTATGTTGTCTTTTGATAAACAAACATGCTGCACAATATAAAAAAAATTATCAGTATCATTATGTTGAAAACATAGAACCTCTGATTCAGATCTATGGTTGTTATTTCTAAATTAATGAAAAAATATTCATTTTTTGTTTAGATTACATGTACATTAAAAATATTTTTATATATAATACTTTTATCATTGTAGCTGGCAAGAGTTTCAGGCTTAAAGAATGAATAAATAAAAAATGCATCAATTTCTCCATAGGCCAGGGTATGTAAACTTCTAGAGCATTTCACTTTATTTTTGTGCTATGTAATTTTGGTAAAGGTGAAACTCAGAAGTGTTTTTTAAATATCCTTTCCATAATCTCAATGAATCACATTCCGATAAAAATTTTGTAACACAACTTTTTCCAATTATATGAATAACATAAATTCACTACAGAATACAATGTAGCATGATTAATTTTGTATTTTCTTTTCAAAATATAATGCCATCTTATTCTACAATGTATATATAGTAATCCCATAGCATATTACTGCATGTATATTGTGTTGTAGGCCTAGCCATTACCAACAAAATTGGACCAATGGATCCATTCAAGCAGCAAGTCAAGCAGTTAATCCATCATTAAAGGAAAATGGTATGCTTAATATCAGCTATAAACCATACAGTATTCCTGGCAAGATTATTGAACTGTTTGAATAATAAAATTAACAGTAGATATGCAATTAAGTATATACATATGCATTCTATGTTAAATGTTTCAATGCATTTTTGTTTTATTTCACTTTTTAAAACACAAATTACTTTCAATAATGGTATTTCCTGTGTTTCTCATATTTTCAGAATTCATTTTATCTACATGAACATGAAGTGATGGAAATAATCTGCAACTGTCCAGTTTTCCTACAGTCTGTCTTTGGATTTGAAGAAAATGCTTATTAAATAAATTTTCTAGATAAATAATAATTTGACTTTTTCATATATTTACTGTGCAGGTGTTGAAAATGCTATTAGAGTTGAAAATCTCAACTTACATACATATTTTGTGTGGAGGGTATCAATGTCAATCAAGATCATATTTCCAGCATGTACCTTGTGTTCATTTGATTATCAATAATAGCATCAAAAACAGGAGACTAAGGATCCCTTTTATTGATTCAAATCAGGATAGGGGACCACCAATTGATTCGGGGAAGGGGGGTGGCAAGTTTTTCCATGTCAGATTTTTCATGTCAAAGAGAGAAAGATTAATGTTTATTTCCGATCAATAAGATGACAGACAGATTATTTATTTCCATTTTCAATGAAAAGTATAACAAGCAAAAAAAAAAGGGGCGGAGAGAGATCACTAGTCTGCGCCAGATTATTTATTTCCTCTCCAATCGTGGACAGATTATTAATTTTCAACATTTTCAAGGACAAATATTCATTTCTAAGATCTGCCAGCCCCCCCCCCACCCCCTCAGAATACAGAATTAACAAATACAGGTGTATACCCCAATCCTTTCCAATTATAGTTCCTAACTAATAAACAGTAGAAGGTCTAACGGGGGGGGGGGGGGGGGGTAATTGAAAGTGGGACTAAACAAACAATTAAAAGTAAACTCCAATTTTAAATGCCTATGTTATGTATATAATTTGCAAAATAGACGGTGGGGAGGATAAGCCCCCCCCCAAATTCCGACGCCTATGCGTACAGTAAGAGAGGGGTATATAGATATCTAATTAATTATTGATGTGTGCTCTATTTTTTATTACCATTTGTGTTTTACATAAATAGTGCGGCAATTTTTAGACCTATTTGTGTTTAATCCTATACCCACATCTATGAGGAAATGCGGGAGGTTTGAAACACGTCTTTTAGCATACATGTATAGAGAACGAATACACAAAATAAAAGAAATGACAAGGATTTTTATGCATACCGTTTTGATTTAGTAAAAATAGAGTTCAACCCAGTCTGCATATATTTTTTTTAAATTTACGAGGTAAACAAACTATATCAAGTACTAAAGAGTTATCTCCCATGCTGGGTCAATGATGCGTTTGAAAATTATAATTAGATTGACTCTTTCAAGATTTCAATTTTCAATCAAAAAGTGCAAGGGCAAGGCGACGATCAAAGAAGTACGTTTTTAATTTTAAATTATTTATTTTATTGCATAGTTTTCAAAAAGTGATTCTCATTTCTTTTTAATCCTTTAGTTAATTTATAATTCCCGTTGAAATTAGGAAAATACCCTATTTTTCATACACTACTGTCTGTTTTAGCTGAATAACTTAAATATATCGAAAAACTAACTGAATGAGCATCACTTTTTAGAAAGTATATATACATAAGGACAACCTGAAACATTGCGCAGTTAATTTTTTGTTTGTCTTGCCCTTGCACTTTTTGGTTAAATTTGACATTTCATTTTTTGACCTAAAATCGGAGCCCACGTGACCCCAGAGGGTCACATGATGTCAAAAAATACCGATGTGACAAGCGATGGACATACTCTTGTAGATAACATACAGCTATTCTAACTAAAGTGTCTTGCTAAAAAATAAATCTGTTCAACATTAAATGTATCGGATTCAGTGAGTTTTTATAGAAAATGTTGCCTTAACTGTACTGCGCGTCTTCTAACTCAAGAATAACTTAAATTTCAAAGAAAAAATATACACTTTGTGTATGATAACTAGAAAACAAGGTCAAATTTGTAACGATAAATAATTTTTATTACAGGTAAAACTGATTAAGTTTACCGGCTTTTCAGTTTTTAGCTACCGTAGAATCAGCAATTTTCGTCGGTAACAATTGTTCGTGCTTACACTTACAAAGCAATTTTAAAACATAAATTCGTTTATGCTAAAAACACATTGATGACAAAAATCTAAATCTAATTTATGAACGTGAAACACACGATTACACACCCATTTAACAATTAAATTATCATGAGAATATGAAAAGATTATTTCCTAGTTAAGATTTTGATCTCAATTTTCCTGTAAATTACCAGTGAATATTTGTATATTACAGCTTGTAGATTCTTTGGATGATACATTGCAGTTGGTTTCCCCATCTTTTGGGAAAGGGTTAAAATTGAAATATGAAAAAATTCCTATTTCAACTTCTGAGATCATTATTCTATAAATTACCTGGACATCCCTGGATATTACAGGATACCGTCTCTTCCGATTCTCCGCTGCAGTCAGCCCCTCCGTTTTGTGGGGAAGGGTTGGTACAACTTCTCTCTCTAGACTTGCCCCCGGAACCACATGTTAGTGAGCAGGTTGACCACTCTCCCCACGAGCTCCAACCACCATCAACCGCTGTAAAGATTAGATATTTTGTTGCATAATTATTTTCGTTTCTCATCTACTTGATTTGATAAATCACTAAATGTCCCTGGTTTTTTTTATATGATAATATCTTATGCATATAAATATTGGAAAAATCTAACTCATTTATTCTAAGTTCACATGAAAAGTTATGCGTATAATATCGCACAGGGTTTATATGAAAAAAAAACTCTTCATTAAAACAGATTAAAATCAGTCCAAAATTTAAGGTTTTCATTGTGGAATGCAACATTAAATAATACAAAGTTAACACTCCTGAAATTATAACTTTAATGAATACAATATTTTCCTGACGAAATTGTGATGTTTATCTAAAAATCTGCTAAGAGAAGCGGATTGAACGGATATTTGCACGTAGAAAAAAGTAGAAGTTACTTTGATATTAAGAATGAGTGAAAGTTCCCCATTCCAATTCATGGAACATGAAAACCAATGACCACTTAATTGAAACTAAAAATAATAAAATGTATTGCCATCTGCTTTGAAAATTACAGAATACATGTACTATAATATTTTTTAAAGTAAAATACTAATGAGTAGTTCAAACATGTATGTTGCTGTGAAAAGCACACAGTAAGTGCGCTGGTGTTTTGAACATAGATAAGTACATTTATTTTATATTTGTCTATTATAAACTCACATGCTATTTTTCATAGATTCCAGTTTTTGAATGCTCCTTTTTTCAGAAGAACAATTATTGCACGTCATTTTATATCGATCAAAGAGGGAAAAGAAGCGTTTGTTTGAAAAGAAGGTAAAGATGTAGCAGGCGAACACGTTGCTATCTATTCAACGATTTTTCAGTTGTTTGTGGTATGATGCAATGTAAACATTAGAGGAAATTATCGGTCAGTAATCAAAACGACTTGCATTTCCCAGGTAGACACATTTTTCTAGAGCGCTTAATGAAGTATGCATACGTTACACATTTGTGTGCTTTACACTACAATTAATGCTTGAATAAGCTCACCACAACGCCTCTGCATACTGTGGGTGAGTCGTCGGAAGAAGATTTTCCTATATCAAGCCCATTTCTTGATGAGTTTTACTAAAAAAGCCACACGATTCCTATGGATTACTTGGTGCGCTAAAATAAGTTGAATGTTCTACCGGAGCAGCTGAATAAAAATAAATTCAGTTCTAAAAACGATGCCCTTTTTTGCACTTCTGTTTTCCGTTTATTTCTCGTAGTAAGCCTTAACAGTGCTGCGTTCTAACTCAGGAATCACATAAATTTCAAAGAAACAAATATACACTTTGTGTATGATAACTAGAAAACAGGTTCAAATTTGTAACGATAAATAATTTTTATTACAGGTAAAACTGATTAAGTTTACCGGCTTTTCAGTTTCTATCTACAGTGGAATCATCAATTTTCGTCGGTAACAATTGTTCGTGATTTTTGGTGCTTACATTACACTTTTATGCTAAAAACACATTGATGACGACAATCTAAATCTAATTTTATGAACGTGAAACACACGAATGAAGGACCTTTAGCTGAAAAAATACCTGTCATTTAATTTTTTTCATATTTTGTAAATACAGTCGTGTGCCAAAAGTGAAGATAATTTTATTTTTTCTCTATATATTTCATTGAAAACAACAGTCGTGTGCCAAAAGTGAAGATAATTTTATTTTTTCTTTATATATTTCATTGAAAACAACCTCTGAGATCATTATTCTGTAAAATACCTGGACATTCTTGGATATTACAGGGTACCGTCTCTTCCGATTCTCCGCTGCAGTCAGCCCCTCCGTATTGTGGGAAAGGGTTGGAACAACTTCTCTCTCTAGACTTGCCCCCGGAACCACATGTTAGTGAGCAGGTTGACCACTCTCCCCACGAGCTCCAACCACCATCAACCGCTGTAAAGATTAGATATTTTGTTGCATAATTATTTTTGTTTCTCATCTACTTGATTTGATAAATCACTAAATGTCTCTTTTTTTTAGTATAATAAATCTAATTTATGAACGTGAAACACACGAATACACACCCATCTTAACAATTAAATTATCATGAGAACATGAAAAGATTATTTCCTAGTTAAGATTTTGATATCAATTTTCTTGTAAATTACCTGTGAACATTTGTATATTACAGCTTTTTGGATGATACATTGCAGTTGGTTTCCCCATCTTTTGGGAAAAGGTTAAAATTGAAACGTGAAAAATTCCTATTTCAACTTCTGAGATCAATATTCTGTAAAATACCTGGGCATACTTGGGTATTACAGGTTGATATCTCTTCCGATTCTCCGCTGCAGTCAGCCCCTCCGTATTGTGGGGAAGGGTTGGTACAACTTCTCTCTCTAGACTTGCCCCCGGAACCACATGTTAGTGAGCAGGTTGACCACTCTCCCCACGAGCTCCAACCACCATCAACCGCTGTAAAGATGAGACATTTTGTAGCATAATTATTTTCGTATCCGCATCTACTTGATTTGATATATTGTTTTTTATACATATATAATAATATCTTATGCATATAAATATTGGTAAAATCTAACTCATTTATTCTAAGTTCACATGACAAGTTATTCGTATAATATCGCACTGGGTTTATATGGTAAAAATCTCTTTATTAAAACAGATTAAAATCAATAGAACATTGAACATTTTTACTGTGGAATGCAACATCAAACAATACAAAGTTATCGCTCCTGAAAGGTCAAGATAGGGTAACAGCCCCTTATTTTATATAAAAATCAGAACACTGGTAAATTGTGATAGTTTGTAGTTAAGAAGTTAAAATAATGCTTACTTTAAGACAAGCACTAATTTGGATTCAAAGATTACATGGAAGCAACTAGAGGGAGCAGAAATAGGACATTTTCCCAAATTTTCTCAATTCTGATGAAATTTCATCATATTTGGGATACATTTCTTTTCGGAAAACATAGAGCACAAGCTTGCCTATCTGAGATTTTTACACATAATCTGCATCTGATATCAGTGTATAAAATATATAAATTTGGTAGATAGGCAAGCGTGTACTCTATGTTTTCCGAAAGAAAATATGCTGTAAAATTGATGAAAATTTGCATAAAAAGGAGAAATTTCGAAAATTGGCCTATTTCCTGACCTTACTGTGACCTCTGTATATACTTAATCTTAAAACCAACACTCATTTTGTAACAGGGGTGACAACAGGTTTTTATGGATAAACTGTTTGATCATTCTGAAAGACACCCAAAATCGGGGGCCAAATACTGGTCTTACCCTATCTTGTCCTTTTAGCTTTAATGAATACAATATTTTCCTGACGAAATTAAATGATTGTCTCTTGTTTTTTTTTTATATAATAATATCTTATGCATATAAATATTGGAAAAATCTAACTCATTTATTCTGAGTTCACGTGACAAGTTACTGTAAACGTATAACATTTGGCTGTGAATTCTTTTTAGCGCTTTTGGCGGAAAGCAGACTCCGCTAAATCAAGTACATCGCTAAGTGCTTTGTGCATAAAGGTTTACGTAATGCACATTCAAAAAGCACTTAATCAAATCTATGCCAACTTGTTGAAAATTTAATTTCCGCCAAATATCGTACACACCAAATATAATATGTTTACAGTATGCAAAAAATATTTCTCTGGATTTATATGAAAAAAAAAATCTCATCATAAAAACAGATTAAAATCAATCGAAAATTGAGGGTTCTATATCTATACTTTTGTTATTGCTCGGTTATCCCTATGATCATCATATTTTTAAAATATACAAATTAACGACATTAAAATAACTGATTGTGTTTGTAAAAGATATGCAATTCTGACCGAAATAAATGTTCATATAAATCAGAATGGAGAATAAACAGATTATCTTAGTATATTTCAGTAATGAAAAATATATTCTTACTACTTTTTCTTGTATTTCAAAGGTTTTTTGGCAATTTTTAGTTAACTTTTATTTTCCAACATTTATGAAAAAGTAAATTTCATGTAATAAAACTGGAACTGAAGACTTTCTTAACTGAAAATCAAAATCGAACAATAAATCATTGACTTCAAAATAATAAGGTAAAAGCTTTGCTTCGTTTTTTTTTTTTTAAAAAAAAAAAAAACGTTTTAATTAAAATTTGAGATCAATAACATCTGTTTCGGACAAAATGCAATCAATGACATAATGTAATTCAAGTTTATTTGATTTTTTCACTTATCGATTATTCAATTTAGTAGACATAAAACATAAAACTCACCCCCCCCCCCCCCCTAAAAAAAAGACGAAACAAAACAAAACGGATGTACAAAAAATGTCGGAAATGCTGAGCATAATTACTGAAATTTCATAAATGAAGTACACAATTTCAAATCAGTCCTTCTATATTACAAGCTGTTGATCGAAGAAAAGAAATGCTAGAATGCTGAATATATCGGTAATTCCAAAGATTGATGTAGGAAATTATTTAGATCGCTGTTGGTCAAATATGTTTACACCCCCTCCCAGAATGGAGTTTTTAGCGCCTAAATGCGTTGTTCCTCATACAACCCTTTACATAAATGCAGTCACGAGTTAACTGTCCATTCACAAGGTGGATATCGAATGGTGTTTTTTTTCTGTGTATAACGTAAACATAGCCAGTGGAAGAATCGCATCAGACCAAATCGTAGTCCTGTTATGGAAAGTTTACTCCCCTATTCAGTTTTCTTAATCCTATCATTTCTAATGTATGCAGTGTTGACAAACTTGAATCTATAGAGTACACACATATATATACAGTGGACCTTCAGATATCCGGACTCCAGATATCCCGTTGCTTCAGTATCAGGACGATTTTTCATTGGAACGGAATTTTTTAATATTATTTTGTCTTGTTTAACTGGTGATTCAGATATCCGGACGCTTCACATATCCGGACAAATTGACTGGGAACCAAAGCGTCCGGATAAATGAGACTCCACTGTATATTCAAAAATACATACGTATGTGATTTTCAAGCGGATAAATGAATATTTCGTAATATACTGACAATATAAAGGTACTCAAGGAAGGTCAAAAATATTCCTAAGGAAATATTTACCCCCCTATCAAACTTATTACGCTCCGAAGCCAAGGAGAGAGGAAGGGGGATGGGGTATAGTGTTTTACCCTTGTGTGTTTGTCCGTCTGTCTAGCTGTTTGTGTGTAGTTCGTAGGTTTTGATCACAGTTTTCGCAGCAACTCTTCATCACAGGTGCTTGAAATTTTCGCACATTCTCTACTGAGGCATGCTACATGTATATCGGTGGATCCATTAAAAAGAATATTTGATGTTAACTGCCTGTTAACCCTTGTGTTTGTCATACAACACATAACACATTTTCGTCGCATTTTTTTTCCAGCAACTATATTGCAGAAGCTTGAAATTTTAGCACATACTTTGTAGTGGCATGCCATATGATGGGATCTAATTTTGTATGAATCTGATGTCAACTGCCTATTTGTCCGTGCATATGCCCGTAACTGAACTTGTGTAAATTTTAATTAACATATCAGTGTATTTTCACATCAGAGCAGGGTATTACTACTAGCCTCCATTGGCTGACAGACTAGTGTTTTTCTAACCCTGCTTTTAATATCAATAATATCAAACAAGTATGAAGTATACTTGCATTGAATCTCCCTTATATATATACATGTCCTTTTTTTTTTAAATCAATACATACGAGTAAGTGCAACATGCACATTTTTACGAATATTGGAAACGTAGAGCAGATCTGTAGCGTTATTAAGGTCTTCCGTCTTCACGGAAGACCTTATAGTGATTCTACTGTTTCTTATTATTAAGGTCTTCCGTCTTCACGGAAGACCTTTTAGTTATTCTATTGTTTCTTATTATTAAGGTCTTCCGTCTCCAACGGAAGACCTTCTTGTTATTCTTCGGTTTCTTTTTCCCTATTATTATTATTATTATTATTATTCTTACCGATTTTGTGCACGCGATTTCTCGTAAACTACTGGTCCGATTCTCATGAAACTTTAACATCTGATAGGTACTGATCTGAACCTTATTGGAAATTTTTTTCGTCGATGACGTCACTTCCGGTCGTGAGATATGAGCAATTTTCTGATTTTAAATTGCAATTTTGTCTTGATTTAGTAGCGAAAACTGCTTTAGATATGAACTGAAGATTAATTGGAGATGATAGTTCATGACTTATAGCGTTGCAGAATCGCCTTTTCGTGCGACGTCAGTACTTCCGGTCGAAACCGGAAGCGAATTTATAAAACGTAATTTTTCAACTTTTCTTTTTTAATATTTTTGTTTTAGAATTGAATAGAGACCCTTTTGCAGAATCGAAATATGTAATTTGTTTGAAAATCAAAAAAGCCAATCTCGAGATATTTGCATTTGAAAACGCGAAGCGGCGATCCCGATGGCCGAATGGTTAGCGCGTTGGATTGTCACGCAGGCGACCCGGGTTCGATCCCCCGTGTGTCCAAAAAATTTTATCACTTTTTCTGCTCGATTTTTCCATTTTTATTAATTTAAGACCATTTGCAACAACATATTTTCAAGTTTTAAGTATATCTTACGTAATAAGGGGTCACAAGGGGCCAGAATGCTAAATCTTTGACGCTTCATATCTTGAAAAGAGGGAAAATTTTGATAAGCAATATTGAACAAAAGATGGTCAGAATAATATTCTAAACAATATGCATACTTTGAATTTTTGTAAAATGGCCCCATTAAGGACTTGTAGGGGTGGCCCCTTAATATTTCCATTCAGCATATCTCCACAACGAAAAGAAATCTCTGAATAAGTGTTGAACAAAAAGTCTTTGAAATCAAAAGACCTTTCATTTGATATCAAGAAAAAGGGGCTGACCCCTCAAATAAGAGGCTCAGAGGGGCCAACAGTCTTTCATCTTTAACTCTTAAATGATCAATATTTTGTGATACATTATAGAAGCAAAGGTATTTATCTTAACGATTTGCAACAATATATGATACAATTAGGACCATATGTTACGTAATAAGGGGTCAGAAGGGGCCAGAATTTCGAATCTTTGACACTTTATATCTCAAAAATGGTGAATATTTTGATAAGCAATATTGAACAAAAGATGGTCAGAATAATGTTCTTAACAATATGCATACTTTGAATTTTTGAAAAATGGCCCCATTAAGGACTTGTAGGGGTGGCCCCTAAATATCTATATGAAGCATATCTCCACAACGAAAAGAAATCTCTGAATAGGTGTTGAACAAAAAGTCTTTGAAATTACAAGACCTTTCATTTGATATCAAGAAAAAGGGGCTGACATCTTAAAATAGGGGCTTAAAGGGGCCAAAAGTCTTGCATCTGTACCTCTTTAATAATTAATATTTTGTGATACATTACAGAAGCAAAGATATACATCTACACGACTTGCAACAATATAATATAAAATTTTGGCCATATCTTACGTAATAAGGGGTCGCAATGCGGCCAAAATGCTATTTTTTGTCATGCTTTACGTCTTAAAAGGAGGGGGTATTTTTATAAGACATATTGAACAAAAAATGTTCAGAAAATCGTGATAAAAATGAGAAACTTTAAATTCATTGAAGGAAAACTTAATGTCATTCTCTTTTAACGAATATCTCAGTCAAAATCACATCTCATCTTATCGAGAAATTCAACGGAAGACCTACTCGTTGCTCGCAACGAGATCTCATCTAGTTATTATTATTATTCTTATTATTTTTTTGACTTTCTAATTTTGTGCACGCGATTTCTCAAAGACTGCTGGATAGAATTACATGAAATTTTCAGAAAAGATGTGTCGTAACATGAACTTGATCTATCTGAGCGATTTTTTGGAAATTCCTTTTTGGTGCCAAGTTACGAGACATTTCCTGATTTTAAAATGACATTTTGTCCACGGTTAAACTCAAAAACGGTAAAACATATCGATGTGAAACTTTCAGGGATTATAGATCATGATATTCACTTTCCAGGACGCAACTTTTCGTTCATCGTCAGTACTTCCGGTCGTTACGACAAGCGAATTAAAAAAATCGTATTTTCTAACTTTTTTGTTTTTCAATATTTTTTATTTATTTTTGGAATATGAACAAAGACCCTTCTATAGATGCTTACTATATAAGTTGTTTGCATATTGGTTAATCTGAATCCTAGATATTAATATTTGAAAATCTGAAGCGGGTCCAAGATGGCGTCTGCCTCTGTCAACTCCGCCATTTCGCGAGTAGGAGTTAATGGAGTCAGCTGAGCGTTTGACTAAATGATGCATGAAAAGTAAAAAATCTACGTGGACTTTCACCTATTAGTACGCTGCAATTCAGTGACAATCTTAAAACTTAATTTTCGTTTTACTGCTTTAGTGAAATTGGAATAGATACGTGTGTGCAATGTGTTAAATTTACTTTCTTAACGCAGGTAGGTTAAGGTTACAACCAAATATTCTACTTGCCTATATGATATGACGTCATAATTAGCTATATGACGTGAGATTTAGAGATAAAATTTTCTTTAAATCGATATCTAAGATTGATTTGAGGTCGTAAAAATGAACCAAAATGTGCAGAGGAATATATCAACGTAATGTTGTCGTTCGTAGGCCTCTGTAGTTATCACAGGGGTTACATACCAAACCCGTGACGTCATAACTGTTGATCATGCAGTAGCAGAGTGAAAGTGAAAAGTAACGAGAATTGATGTAAACAAACGCAAGAAATCGGAGATTAAAAGCATTTAGAATGAATATCATGTGTGATTCTTGTGGGAATAAAGCGTATGAATAAGGTATGGTAATATAATTCTACAATTTCTTCGTAAAATTAAAGCTGGGAGGGCGTTTACTTGCCGATCAGCCTTTCCTCTGTCGTTTGTAACAAAAACGATGCAAAAGTTCAACACTACGCCGCATACCTTGAAACTTAATTTTTGTTTCTATTTAAAGTTCTTATTCTTTTGTTTTTGGAAAGTGCTGCTAGAATCGGATGGTTTACGGGAATTGATGCATTATTTTCGATGTTATGAACAAAATGTAAAAATTTTGGGTAGGTTTCGTCAGAAATTGTTGAATAATTATTTCTATAAGAGGGCAGTAGGATTCTAGCAGCACTTTTCATGGTACAGAGATGTTTTACATAACTATTAATATAAATTGAAACTAATTATCCCTGAGGTAGTGTTAAACTTTTCACTTTTTCATTAAGGCATATTTTCTAATTATAGACGTCACGTGGTGACGTCGTGGTGAAGTGCCTCCTGTAGTACAGGTCCCATTGAAGTCTATAGAATGCATAGTTATAGTAAAGTTTTATCCTTTACTTTTCCGATTTATAAGTGTTACATAATTATAAAATAGTGTTAATTCGCCGAATTCTGATCCATGTGCTGCCTTAACAAACCCGCGAACGTCGTAATTAAATAAAAGCGATAAGAAGCTGTTTAATTTAATATTTAATTTCATTGAAGCTCACACACCTATTTGATAGATCAGTTCAAAGGTTAGGCATGAACATTTACTCGTGGTGTTTTTCGCCAGATTATGAATAGTGGCCCGCCTTTTATAATTCTTAGACAGGTGTACTGTTGCAGGTGTACTGTATACATAACTATATTTAAAGCAGTATTCAAAATTTATTAGTTTTTCACAAACATAACCAATGTGTTTCCCATGCACACTTGAGTCATATTAAACTAATATAAAAAACAAAAATAAGAAAACCTTTTTTAAATAAGATCGTCTAATGGAGTGTATATTAACATTCTTTTCTCAAAGATATTTAAAGTTGAACATAAAACATAAATGAAATCTGATTCTTTGACCGTCAAAGGGCGAGACATGTCTTTCATCGAACAATTCTACCTTTTCATGAAGGTGTAAAGAATCGGGTTAGCTCACTTTGGGGATAAACGGGTGATTAAAAAAGTTTAAAATTATTACCATTTCACTTCTTTTGTGTTACTTACCTATATAAGATATAGAATATGTACAATCTGTTAAATATATTTTCTAAACCTCGAAATGTAGGCTTAAAGAACGTTCCTTTTTCTTTATTCTATTGAGGCTATCACATCTATTTTATGAAACATTCCAAAGAAAAGGCGCACAGATTAACTAGTGGCGTTTTGCGCAAAATTATAAATTGTGGCGCGCCTTTCATGATTCTTAGACAGGTGTATTGTATTGAAGAAATATATTCAAGTACACTTAGAGCAGTGGACTCAAACGCGTAATTTAAGCGTGTTGGGAATAAAGAGGAAAAAAGTGCGTTGGATTTTCACGCTGGCGACCTGGGTTCAATCCCCTTTGTGACCAAATTTTTTAATCACTTTTTCAGCTCGATTTTAGGTTCTTTTCCTGAAACGGACGGAAGACCTCTCGTTGCTTGCAACGAGATCGTTTCTAGTTATTATTATTATTCTTTTTATTATTTTTTTCCCAAAATTTTGTGCACGCGATTTCTCGAAGACTACTAGATGGAATTACATGAAATTTTCAGAACCGATGTATCGTAACATGAACTTGATCTATCTGAGCGATTTTTTGAAAATTCTTATCTGGTGCCAAGTTACGGGACATTTCCTGATTTTAAAATGACATTTTGTCCGTGGTTAATCTCAAGAACGGTAAAAGATATCAATGTGAAACTTTCAGGGATTATAGATCGTGATAGATCCTATCCAACTGGCAACATTTCGTTCGTCGTCAATACTTCCTGTCGTTAGGAGATGCGAATTGAAAAAAGCGTATTTTCTACCTTTTTTGTTTTCCAATATTTTTTATTTATTTTTGGAATATTAATAGAGACTTTTCTATTGATGCTTACTATATAAGTTGTTTGATTATTGGTTATTCTGAACTCTAGATATTAATATTTGAAAATCTGAAGCGGGACCAAGATGGCGGCTGCCTCTGTCAACTCCGCCATTTCGCGAGTAGGGGTTTATGGAGGCAGCTGAGCGTTTGATTAAACGATTCTGACATAAGGATACATGAAATGTAAAAAAACTACTTCGACTCTCACGTAGTAGTGAAATGGTTGGAGGAGTTACGTCCCGTTACTTGTTTATATATAATAGCTAATCAATAAAAATATTGTAATTAATTGGTCAATTGACAAAAGAATTATACAGGTATTATTGGTAAATGATGTTCTGTTAGAAAATAATAATAGTGTTGCCAAAAGAAAGGCAGTCTGTTGTATTTTATCAATATGATATCTGATAACTTATGATCATTGATTAAGTTGAGGTACAAGGGGGCAGTACAGCCATCTACCTTGTGTCTTCACTTTGGTACAAAATCCAATTGGTGTAACGATCAAATCGGATTGTGCAAAGTTATACTGTAGTTAGTGACTAGTTAAAATATAGTTGCGTGACATTAGCTTTAGGTTTGTCATTAGGACAGAGAAGCTCTTACAAAGTTAAATCATACTGTATAAGTATATTGGAGACACTTGGCTAGAGTTATATAGGCAACTTGGTAAGCAGTAATACACCAGGCAGGTGTTAAAGGCTAAATCAAGAGGCACCAGGCAGATAAATGTTGACTTATATAGTCAGTTATACGAGTATAGTGAGGCAATTATCAGATGGCACAAGGCAGGTGCCTGTATTAACTGAAGATATATAATTATACAAAGCACTTAGGTCATTTGATTTAAAGACACCAGGCAGGTGTCATATTATTATCTGTATATATTGCATTCAATCATATCCCCAGTAAAACTCAGTAATCCGAGCACAGACCTACTGACCGCTCAGATCCGACACGTTACAGTAGTAAGTTGCTATTTAGTGTCAATCTTTAAACTTAATTTCCGTTTCACTGCTTTAGTGTAACTGGGCTAGATACGATATGTAATGTGTATAATGTGTTACATATACTTTCTTAACGTCGAAATAAAATAAAGGCGCTAAGAATGTTTTATTTTTAAAATTAAATTGATGCTATAATACCTATCTAATAGATCAGTCCAAAGAAAAGGTGCGAATATTTACTCGTGGCGTTTAGCGCGAAATTATGCATACTTTTTATAATTCTTAGACAGACTGTTGCAAAAGTACCGTGGTATACACAAGTATATTTAGAGCAGTACTCCCAATAGCTTAATGGTAAGCGCATCGGGGATAAAAAAGTATTTTTTAAAAAAGCGCATTCACTTTGGCGACTTGGGTTTAATCCTCCTTGTGACCAAATTTTGAATCTCTTTTCAGCTCGATTTTCCTGGATTTCTTTTCCTAAAGCGGACGGAAGACCTCTCGTTGCTCGCAACGAGAGCGTTTCTAGTGGTTTTATATATATTTGTCTTTGACCATAACGCTACAGATCCCGTAATGCAAAATAGGTGCAATTTACGGCGCAGTAGTTTTTGCACTATTGGAAACGTTGACTCGATAACGAAATCATTCTAACTTTGTATATAGCTATGTATTTTTAATTGCTGTATAAGGCGGAAACAATAAGGTTGTATTTTTACGAATTTGAATTTAAATCGAACAAGAAATAAAATAAAACAAAACTTTATTATATGAACAAAACCTCTTTTCTCTTCAGTTGTATGAGTATGAATTAACCTGAATCTTTTTTTGTATTTTTATCCTTTCCTTCCGTCGTTTTCTGCACTAATTTTTATAAAATATTCATTTATCGAATTTGATAAATTTTGGATCAAGGGTCTCATCTCACACAAGTTTGGGGGATATCTACATCACCAACCCAGTGGTTCAAGTGGTGAGCTTATTGAGTGTAAAAAAGACCTTCTTAACTTGTCTCGAATCCCAAGTTTTGTCTAAAAAATCGACCGACACGGACATATTAAAGCGAGGAAAAATATTCTTTTTTTGCGAAATATATTAGAATGGAATGGAAAAATATATTATTTCTCATTTATTGTCATAACATCAAAACTTTACGCGGTATCAGAACATTAAACGGCAAAAAACGCAATGTGAGTTAAAGTGCATGATTGTGTGGTAAAGGTAAAAATTAATCTGACTATTCCATGTGTTTAAGGTAGGATTCTTCTCGCACATAAATGTATTTCTTGTATTTAAAAATTAATGAAATTTTCACGGAATCACGAAGACAATATTACCAAGTGATGGTATAAGTTTGATTAGTTTTGACCGTTTTATATTAGAGTAGGTCAGGTCAAGGTCATAACCTTTTCCCTGGTCATTAAAAATAAAAATAACTGCCTCCAATCATGAGATATGGTCTTCTATTTCAAAAGATTAAATGTATTTCTTTTTGCATAAAAAGATATTACCATATAGGGTCTATAAGATGATATTATCAAATTGAGACAAATAGTTTAACAAAAATGGATTTTGGCTAATCCCAATTTTTTTTCTATTTTTCTAAAATTTTTAGGATATCTAAGTTATTTTTATGTGCGCCCTATATTTAACTTTTTCTTATTTTTACACTTAGCAAAGCCGTCATATAGAGATACAAAATGATACAAAAACAAAAAAGTTTTGACCGTTTAGTAAGAGAGTAAAACCACTTTCTATGAGTTTTTAGCTCATATCTGTACTTAGAGACGAAACATTTAAAAGCAAACATAATTGTAGTTTGATTGGAAATTCATATTTATTTGATATATTTTAAAACTTTTGTTCCTAATTATTAATTTAGCTAAAATTTGAAAAATTCTTCTAGTCTTTGATTGTGTAAAAATCATAACTAAATTCGTAGTTCCATAATAATTTTTAGAGGCAGAAAAGAAGATATTTTCATACGCCACCATTCCGCCAAAAATATAGTCCCTGCTAGTTTTCAAACACAATTTATCATTTTTATTTAAAGTTGTACAGTTGTGGTAAGGAAAGAAAAATATGGTCTTTTAATTCTCTTTCACCTAAATATATAAGACATATATTAAGCAAATATGCATTTAATATTTCATCTACTCAGAAACCAGAGAAGAATCCTACCTTAAGGGGAAATTAATGCTTGAAAATTTGAAGTCACTGTAACAAGGAAGGCAACTTATAGAAATAAACATTTGAAAACAGTTTCATTCAGAACTGATTTTAACATAACATAAACTACCAAGAATACAATATATCAAACAAATGTGCGTATCAAGAAAGGTTTATGGAAAAGAACATCTTGTGTTGTTTTTTTATAATTAGCACCGTATGTGAAAAAAATTATTTAAATCTGTGCGAGTTTTAAGTTTTTCACTGACAGACCGAGGAAAGATTAATGATGTGATTCTCAGAGGTTTTTTTCCTCGATGTATTTCGGTTCAAGGACCTAATTGACGTTGGATTAAAATGGAGGTGCGCCGACTTTTACAGTTGATGGCCTATACATGTAAACCAGAACAATGAACGGAAGCTCTTTTACTTTATATATGAGTTTAGCTCAGTATGTCCATAATCTAGTTTAACTGGAAACTTGAAAGCACAAATAAACTGCCTTTGACGTAAAAGAAAACAAATCTGCCCTTAACTCCCAGCTTCACATGTAACTGGCCCTATCTCAATGCCTATGTCGACAGGAAAGCTTTTAAAAAAATACTTTCATCCATACATGATACATGTTTGAATGTCGAAGTAAACTGCCTACTGTAAAAGTCAGTGCCTTTTTCAAACGTTCTTTCCGCTCTATGAAACATTGCAATAGAATGTGCAACACAAAGGCATGCTAAGAAGTTGTCCATTGACTCATATCGTAATGATAACATTAGAGGTATATATTCAATTCAAACAATAAACTAAAACTGTACCTTTATTTGTGTCTCCATTCATTTGTTCCTTCGTATCATATCCTAATAATTTGTAAGAGAGATAAACATAATTATGTACAAAAGCAATGCATCAATTTTTTTTTTTTGATTTTAAGAGGCAGTGCACTGAAAATCAGGCAGTATTTTATCAATAGGCTGCGGCACATCGAATGTGACGAATATTTGATATTTTATTGAAAACAATGTCAATGTAGTCCAAATTGAATAATGTAATCGAAGATTTGTTTGAAAATTGCTTATTTAGGAAAATATCCTTTTTTGTTTCGTGTTCTTGAATTCCCCTATATAAACCATTGAATTTAGATCAGAAACAAAGAGCTGTAATTTCGAATACATTTTTAACAGGACTATTATTCATGCTGAACTAAATCTAGAAATATTCCGTCTTTCAGTTTCAAAAATAAAATCGGTGTGCAAACACATTTGATAGTAGTTTTCTGGCAAAATATATAGACGTTTTTATGAAATTTTGCGATGCAAGAGTTATCTCCCGTGGCATCAATAAATGTGCTATAACATCTTACTATCGGAATCCTAGTAAAAAAAATTAGAATATATACACAAAATAAAATTATTAAGCCAAAAATTACTACTTTATTTTCAAAATAGAATTTTTTTTCGCCTCCAAATGTAATATTCGGATTAAAATCGGCAGTATTATTCAAGCTGAATCCAAGTTTCCTTGATGTATCAGTGACGTCATATACCTGACTTATATTGCGTCATAATGAAATACATTTAGTTACAAGTTTTCCACAGAAGTTTGTAAATTCTATGCATAAAAGCGCAAAGAATAAGGTTAAAAATAAATAATTTCTTTTTTTCTGTTCAATTACTCCTCAGTGTGCATTATCCTACATGTTTAATAATCATATATTATATATATTATATTTTTATATAAAATGTATTTTTCACGGGCGTCGTCTCAGCTAGAAGTCCAATTTAATTAAAAATTTTGTACATGTCCGAGAACTAATTTTTTTTCACTGAGTTACTAGGCTATACTTAAAATTGTTTATATTGAATGTGTCTTGTAAAATTGGATGAATATTTTAGATTTACACAATATTTTCTACGGAGTTGTTTATTTTATGATATTTTTTTTAAAAATTATATTTATCTATGCAGTCAAACCAAAGTAAAAATATTTTTTTTAAAAAGTGAAAATTAAGATTAAAAACTATTTATTGAGGAAAATTACTGTTCAACTCCCCACTTCAATTAGGCACTAAAACGGAAAATTTCGTTGGGGTATTTTTTTGTTTTGTATCTTTTAGTTTGGGAGGGGGGTTAATTTGAATATTGAAAGAATCACATACTCGCCTTCAATATGGAGTTAAAATATGTGACTATGTTGGCCAATTCTAAAATGTTTTCACATTAATAAAACCTTTTTTTAAAGGTGCCGCCTTGCTCCCCCCCCCCCCGGCCTTTTGCTTGCGATTTATAGGCTCTTAAAAATGATGCTTCTCGTGTATATAAAATAACTTATTTTCTTATTTCTATAAAATTAGATTTTATAAAAGATGAAAATATAGGAAAAAAGGCTTTTTATAGGTGACAGGTTTAAAAAAAAATTGGATAAAGCCGAGACTGTGCACATAAAAAATATTTTTGCATTTAGGTAGGTGCAAGTATAATTTCGCCAATTTATTTAACTATTTAATTCATGAGAAAATAAATTACTTGGAAATAAGATATTTAATAAAGATAAGCTGTCTGCTCTCAGGTGTTGCATATGTAACCGAGCAGTTAATTGCAAATGATGACTCATATGTTGGTATCCATTTTATTTAATGAAGAATTAGAATAAAGACATTGACCTATAACAAATACAAAGAATACACTAGAAAAAAATACATAGTTTCATAAACATTGACAATAAGTTACCGTTTATGCAGTATACACATAGAAGATAGAAAAATGTACTGTAGCAAAATAAACTTTGAACCTACAGACAAAATATAAGACTTAATTGAGACAACTTTAACTGCAAAAATACAATAAAGTATAAAGTTTGCAATTAAAATATTATGTATTACCCAAATCTTTAATATCAAAGTAACAAATAATTCAATATGAAAGTTACATACCACAAGATGCATTGGATATCAGCCGGATATAATTTTTTTTTTGAAAAATGTAATACTGCCCAATTTTGTTTAGTTTGAACAGTTACTTATACTCAAGGTAAATTAAAACTATTGGATAATACATGTACAAATACTTGTTGTTTTTTTTTTAATACCGAGTACAGGTATCAAGAAATCAAACAGATGTTATACATGATTGTAATCTTCATGTACGTACACGACATTGAATATACATTTGAATCTATGGATAAAATAATTTTAAAACAGTTGACTGATTAATCAGAAATAAAAGACAAGTATTTTTTTTCTGATAAATTAAACGAGGAACCAAATTTAGGAATATTTTTATTTTTACGGTTAAAACCGAACCCGATTGAAATAAAACTGATCCCGATTAAAAATTATGCAAAATGTGTAAAATTATGAAACTGAAGAAAACTGCCACCTATAAGACATGTAAAAAAATAAATTAAGTAATTTTTTGGCCATATTACAACAAAAGAGCAAAATTTAGCATTACAGTTATAGTATTTCCTTCTTTATATAATTCCGGTCGGGATCGGTATGATTTGGAAAAATTGTAAAACATAGGTAAATTTGACTCCTTTTATTTCTCGCAATAAACCGGTGCCCACTGATTTTTTAGAGTGACTCAAAAGTTAGTACTTTGTATTCATAATAACATGAGAAAACTAATATGTCAGTGTAATGTATTGGATTTTATAACGTAATGAAAATTGGATAATGAATTCAAAAAGTTACCTGCTAAACTCAATTTTGGACCACATAATTTTTTCTAAAGAAATATAAATTGGAGTCTTATTCATTGTTAAAGTTAAAATAAGAGTCTGTGGTATAAATAATATTGATAGACATCCTTGTTTTGCGTATCTGGTAAATATAAAACAAAATAAAAACCTAGTATTTTTTTTTCCCCATGTTGACCTTTTTGCACTTAAAATTGAGCACTTACCCAAAATAGGACTAGTTGAGCACTAAAAATTTTTTTGATGTTGTCATGTGTAAACACTTGCTTGAATAACTCTACATGCAAAAAATAATAAAAATCCATGACATGCGATGTGCCACCCATTGCCTGATTTTCAGTGGACTGCCTCTTAATATAAAAAAAAATTAAAAGATATTGAAAATTTAAACTCTTTATTACAAGTATAAACTTTATCTAAAATTTGTATTAAACCCAGTTATTTGACAAATTGTCATAACTCAAAGAAAACCGTTTTTGTTTTTCTTCCGAATAGAGGTCTACAAAAAATGGTCTTTTCATGAAATTTACAAAAATACCAGTAAACCGCGGTCTACAACATTTTGAAGATAACACTTTATATTTTCCACACTATGTTATTTACATGTACATATACTATTAGATAATAGAAATTATAAGTTTGATGTTTTTGTTTACTCTAACGATAGCTTCGGAAACTTATTATTGCTGTATATATGATTTTCTTGTATTAACCCAGGTTACTTTAAAATACTATAGTGATTGATATACTCAAGTTATATAAATCAAGATCATGAAGTTCAACTTAATTCTTTCGTATTCTTTGAGCATGTAAACTAAAAATTACAATGACACGAAAAAAGAAATATCAACACTGCATTCGCTTTTTTCTTCATGAAAATACAAAGATTTCGATTTGCATTTTTTATGTTTGCAATTCATTGAAATAAATATAGCATCATTAAAATGATTAGATAAATCGAAGTGCTGTAAAGCTTTTTGATTATACGGAACATGTTTGAGCTGTAATAAGCAGCATGTACACTAGGTAGAGTGACAGTCAGACATCTCAGTCCTAGGATTTTTATTTTTTTCCCAACATCGAGACAGAGTTTATACGAAGCTTTATGCTCTAAACTATATTTTATCATATTCTTGTGTGCTGTCTACATCATTGACGAAATCAACATATGATAATCACTTGTATTCATCCAAAGTTTAAATAGAAATTACTAATGAAATTTTAAATTTTAGATACCAGTTCCTTTAAAAGCAAACTTAAGTAGTATTTACACCAGACATTGAGTGATTTCATTAAGATAAGAAAAATCGAAATAATTTTGCCATTTGTTTGTTTGTTTTTTTTTTTTGGAATAGATAGTTATTAGTAGTTAAATTTAGTTTTTAAAGTTTAATTAATGTTTGGCACGGAGTTAGCACAAAACGATCTTAATGAAGAACATGTTTGGACATCCTAATCTTAAGAACATTAGACATTTGATATTTTCGGTTTTGCTTTCAACAAAAAATGCAAGTAAACAAAGTTTGTAAGTTTATTTAACACTTTTAGCACAAAGAAAACATATTATGAAATTTATTTTCACCTGTTAACCTTTACTGAATGTGATTTGTCTATATTTGTTTGTTTTTTTGAAATATTACTGATATTTTCCAAGCAATTTTCATTTTCTAGTTCTTTGGAGAAAAAAATTCTAAGAACCATCCACTTTTCTAATCTTGTGACATGATATTTATTCTTTCCAAAGAAAAAAAATTGTTTGTATTATCTGTCCTTAGGGTGTAAAATTCCATTTTATTAGCAAAATTAATTATAAAAATTCAGGTAAGACACTGAAAACATGTAATAACTGAGAGGAAGTTACAGGTTCCATTCATACATTATGCTATATTCGATATCAAATGTTGTTTCATTATAATTATTATAATTCATTTCAATTTGCCAACATTTATGAATTAAAGTACTGAACCAGAATGTTTTTTTAATTCACGAGTTCTTAAATTAATCAAAAACATTTCGAATACTTTCATTTCATGTACGTCTTGAGCCACGGTTCAACTTGAAATAATGCAAAACATTTTCAATCACACCAAAAGGCAATATTAGTTTTTTACACTTTAAATTTCAAATATAATAACTGATATTTTATATGTTTTTTTTTATAATAAAAAAAATATTATACCGGTCACTCAAAGCAACCACATTAACTTAAAATTTAGTCAACTCTTTGTAGAGGCATGTCATATGGTGGGATTAATTTTGATATGAATCTGATGTCAACTTCATATTTTTCTGTGCTTCTTATATTTCTGTGCATCTGTCTGTAATTGCATTTTTGATATTAACATGATAGTGTTTATTCACATCAGAGCGGGGTTATTACAAGTGAGCATTGGCTCACAGATTTTTTGTGTGTCTGTCTGTCTGTCCCCCGGTCTGTACGTCCGAATCAAATTTTTGTTACAGTTTTCTCAACTTGAAATTTCAGCAGGCTCTTTGTTGAGGCCTACAATATGGTGAGATTCATTTTTATGCGCCCTAGGCGTATATTGTTTTTGTCCTATGTGTTTGTCTGTTTATCTGCTTAGCTGTTTATTTGTATGTCGTCAAGTTTAACTTCGCCATAACTTTTGAAACATAAAAGTTCTGTGACCTGTATTTTTTATCGCGTGTCAATTGTGCATTACTTGTGACAAGACTTTTTTGGTATGCTTTTATGCAACATGATAATCTTTTGATATTTAGTTATGATGCACGTTTAAGAGGAAGTAAATTTTGTCAAATGCATGTGTCTTTATTATAAATTCAAACACAGAGCTTTTTCTTAAAAATTCAAATAAATAAAAAAAAACTGTCAAATTTTATGGTATACCACAATTGATAGACACATGTGTGTAATTTTGATGATTACAATAACACTGTTGCCAGTAAATGTTTGAGAGATTTATATAGTACATATAATTTCTGGAAATATGTGACACATCTTAAAGGTAAGTTTTATTTGATAAGGGTTTACCAATTACATGTCACTTTCATCCCTCTTTAAATGATTGTATATTGTTTAGCGTCCCCAAGAATTTTTCACTCATATGAAGACACCGCCACTTGCCGGTGGAGAGCTGCAATTTTTGTGCTATATTCGGCACTGGGGGCCATTGAGTAGGGAGAGATCTTTTTCATGCCAACACCTTCTGCAACACAGGACCTCGGTTTATACATCTCAGCCAAAAAACCCTCTTTCAATGAATGTTGGCTTATGTTTTGCACGTAATTTTAAGTGTCAGTGAAGGCAGGATTATTTATTTGAGAATGTGTGTATGTATGAAGTACATGTATAGGCTACTCTAATCAATTTTGCCTCTGGGTGTAGGCCACTTACTAACTCCTTTGACATTTGTACCGGCAGGGGTGATCTTTACCACCTCCGTGACAGTGATCTATGCGGCTCTCCCTGAGACCATTTTGACTCAGATTATTACTCAGAATTCATCTCAGTTGCATACTCAGAATGTCTCTAAGATTACATCTCAGAATATTACTCAATTTTCAATGAACAATATTCCAAATGAAACAACTCAAAGCTTCTTTTCTGAAAGAGGCATTATTTGCACACTATCTATACAAAATTACACCTCAAGTACTTTATCCCTGGCTATATGAAAAAAGAAGAATTATAACAAAATCAACTGTTTATATTCATTTTAGACCCAAATGAATATATTAAACCCAATTTTATTAAATTTGAAGATGGGCGATGAATCACCTTTTCTGTACTGTCTGCATGATTTTTACACGGAACCGTACTTAAAACGTGAAAAATTTGATTTTGAAAACTATTGAAGTCAATTGTACATATCACCGACATTACTACCAGTCAGATATTATTCTAACTGCAAAATGTGCAGATGAGTGGATCTATTAGCTGTGTTTACTACGGAATGAGTTTTTGAAATTGCCGAACATACATACGTAACGTGAACTGTAATTCATTGTTTGTCATTGCAACTCCTTTTGAAAGTTCACTGGTCTGACAAGAAAGTAAGTTTGAGAAGTTTTCGTGAAGACTGTATAAGATAAGTTCAACAGAGAAAATAGGTCCGATTTGGTTCAGCAAAATTACACAAAAGGAACTTGTCAATGCTAAGAAAACCATTTTATTAATACTTAAACACGGTTTAGAATGATCACCTTTTCAAGGTTAACAATAGTGGAAACAATATTAAGGCACTGAATGAACACCAAATTTTGATTTGAATTTTAAGAAAAAAAAAGAAACATAAGAAATTCTCACTACCACCTAATAAATATTTTTGAAATAAATAATTTTCGACATAGGTAGTTTATAAGTATTATAATTAATTTGAAAGACAATTTTGTTCATTTTCATTTTTTTCAGTTGATTTAGACTCCTGATTTATATAAAACACATAAAAACAATGACAACATGTATATCTATATATCTTTTAATTCTACTGGTATCTTTTTTTTAAATTATATTTTAATATACTTCAATTTAGCCAATTGCCAGGAACCTGAAGTGAAATTCCTCTCCACAATCGACACAAAATCACTTGCATATATGTATTATATATGTAAACGTTTCCTTCTGCAAACTTTTATTAACAATTTGTTGTTCAACATACCGGTTCTGAAACGACTGGTGGAAATAGATAAAGAAGTTGCACCAATGTTGAACACAAAGAAGGATATGGAGAGAACAAACAGTATTCAATCTCAAAGTCCATAAACAATATACAAATCAGAGCAGAGCAAACACGGACCTCCGAAACAATAGAGGTTGGATCAGGTGCCATGGAGGAGTGAGCATCCCCTGCCGACCGGTCCCACCCGCCGAGTCAGTTTTCCGATCCCATGTCTTTTATTACAAAATGTTCTGTGCGAAACGGTAAAACCTGTGACATTTTGATAATTGACACTTCTTTCACCAGTAATTTTACTGGACAGAGCTTCTATACCAAAACTTGGGAAAATCTGAATTGCAAATCTTCTAATCTTGTTTATTGAATAGAATGTAATCTGTGTTGACTTGTTTTTTGTCGACTTCAAATACATGTAAATCATGGTGGTCAGCAGCTTTTATACAAACAATTTAATTCACCTGATCATTCTATTTTATCAATGAAAGTTAGAATTCTCGAAAAGATTTATCACCACACAAATAGTCCGTCGTTGATTACATCATTCCGTGACAACGAGAAGAGTTTCGGATAAGAAAACTAGGGACAGCCTTTCCCTATGGATGTAATGACAATGTCGACAGTGTTGGAAATATTTCCAGCCCGCAGTGTAACAATGTAAATGTGATGGGACTTTTTAACCATACTCAGAGACGTAAGCGTAGTCATGGGCATCGTTTATACAATAAACATACAATTCACGACGTATCTTTTGATTCATTACTACCTTATGTAAATCAACAGTTAGGTCTACATCATATTCGAACACAACTTTACTTTGTCCCTTTGAAACTTTTAAATAGTCTTCTTGAAAAGGCCAAGGAACATCCAATTTTAGATACCTCAGCACCTGTATATAGGCTCGGATCTGTGATTATGGATATTGCATATGATAGGCTTTTTAAACCCGCGCGTTTCACGGATGAAAATGCAGCTAAAACGATCCGTCTTTTCCTTAAACTTCAATATGCCAATAAAGGAATTGACGCGGTTAATATAAGTAATATTCTTAATCACAAAAGGGTCCAGTTTTGTATTCCACCATATTTCAAGTTAAAGACAACACCTTGTATTCCTGCAAATACACATCGACCATTGCTCCCAAACTTTTCAATTACAAATACACTTTACATAACCTGGATACCGACTATCCGAAAAATAATCCCCCTTCGTGTTCATGTTTTTCTTCGCCCTATCACTATGTTCCTGCTGGACACGTTATTACAAGTGAAGTAAATATAGTTCGTAATGAAGACCTTAGATTACTTATTTTAAAAGGTCCTAAATATAGGGAACCCCGATCCTTCAACTGGCGTCGGAATTTCATAAATATTATGGATTCTGTTGAAAATTACGCCAGAAGATGGGCCAGAGATGAAAAAGAAGACGTTGACACCTTGTCGGAATGGATTAAATGTATCAGATCCATGTTAAAGTCAAGTATTAACAGATTGATTGGCAAAATGAAAACCATCTATCCTTCTGTGTTCAATAACCAGAAGTGACAAAAGAATTAGATAGATTACACGATCAGAACGTACTGGTTCCTGCCGACAAAGCAGGTAACAACATTTTCTTTGTTTGTAAGGCTCATTATATAAATTGCATTCTACAAGAACTTGGATTTAATTCTGCAAGTGATAATCCTACTTATACTCACACTTCCCTTTCTAAGGGAGAAATTCTTCAAAATCACCTGTCAGTTTTGAATACTTTTAATATTCCACAGAGCCAAAATGTATTTGAACTACCCTATATATGTTGGATTCCGAAACTTCATAAGAATCCTTACAAACAAAGATACATTGCATGTTCCAGTAAATGTTCAACCAAGCCTCTTTCGTTACTCCTCACTAAGATACTGACAGTGGTGAAGGGAAAACTTCAAGAGTACTGTGCAACTATATATTCAAGAAGTGGTGTGAATCAGATGTGAATACTTAAAAATTCTAAAGAACTTTTGGACAATTTGAAATCACAAGACTTTACAAAAATCAACAGCTTAAAAACTTACGACTTTTCAACTTTATACACCACAATTCCCCACGACAAATTAAAATCAAGGCTTTTTGATATCATTGACAGCTTCTTCTTCAATAAAAATGGAACTGGTAAATTTACTTACCTCGTCATTGGTCATTTGCAAAATTATTTTGTGAAAACAGATTCTGATTGCACACATAAGTACTCTGAAGTTGACATCGAGAAGATGCTTGAGATTCTGATAGACATTATCTATGTGGTTTTTGGAAACCAGGTATTCCAACAATCAATTGGAATTCTCATGGGTACAAATTGCGCTGCGTTATTAGCAGACTTATTTTTATATTCATATGAAGCAAAATTTATGCAAAATCTTATGCGTGAAAAGAAGAAAACACTTGCTGTTGCCTCCAACTCAATATTTAGATATATCGACGACGTATTGTCAATTAATAATGATAATTTCCATTCCTACGTCGATACGATATATGCGGGTGAGCTTGAGATAAAAGATACCACAGAGTCCGACACTTCTGCTTCATATTTGGATATTTTACTTGAAAAAGACATTAATGGTAATCTAACAACCAAGCTATATGATAAACGTGATAACTTTTCTATCGTCAACTTTCCTTACTTATGCAGCAATATACCTTCATCACCTGAATACAGAGTATATATATCTCAGTTGATTCGATACGCAAGAGCATGCTCTTCGTATGAACAATTTCTTAGTCGAGGTAAATTATTGACGAGCAAGTTGATGAAACAAGAATATCAGCAGTCTCGTTTAAAGTAATCATTTAATAGGTTCTATGGTCGATACAATGAACTTGTCAACAAATACAATTTATCATTGAGTCAGATGCTGACTTACGTTTTTCATACCAATTGTTAGTCCATTATTTAAACATTGAATTGACGACGGATTTTTTTCCGTTATTTCCTGATCATGACAACGAACACTCGGCGGGTGGGACCGGTCGGCAGGGGATGCTCACTCCTCCATGGCACCTGATCCAACCTCTATTGTTTCGGAGGTCCGTGTTTGCTCTGCTCTGATTTGTATATTGTTTATGGACTTTGAGATTGAATACTGTTTGTTCTCTCCATATCCTTCTTTGTGTTCAACATTGGTGCAACTTCTTTATCTATTTCCACCAGTCGTTTCAGAACCGGTATGTTGAACAACAAATTGTTAATAAAAGTTTGCAGAAGGAAACGTTTACATATATAATACATATATGCAAGTGATTTTGTGTCGATTGTGGAGAGGAATTTCACTTCAGGTTCCTGGCAATTGGCTAAATTGAAGTATATTAAAATATAATTTGAAAAAAAGATACCAGTAGAATTAAAAGATATATAGATATACATGTTGTCATTGTTTTTATGTGTTTTATATAAATCAGGAGTCTAAATCAACTGAAAAAAATGAAAATGAACAAAATTGTCTTTCAAATTAATTATAATACTTATAAACTACCTATGTCGAAAATTATTTATTTCAAAAATATTTATTAGGTGGTAGTGAGAATTTCTTATGTTTCTTTTTTTTTCTTAAAATTCAAATCAAAATTTGGTGTTCATTCAGTGCCTTAATATTGTTTCCACTATTGTTAACCTTGAAAAGGTGATCATTCTAAACCGTGTTTAAGTATTAATAAAATGGTTTTCTTAGCATTGACAAGTTCCTTTTGTGTAATTTTGCTGAACCAAATCGGACCTATTTTCTCTGTTGAACTTATCTTATACAGTCTTCACGAAAACTTCTCAAACTTACTTTCTTGTCAGACCAGTGAACTTTCAAAAGGAGTTGCAATGACAAACAATGAATTACAGTTCACGTTACGTATGTATGTTCGGCAATTTCAAAAACTCATTCCGTAGTAAACACAGCTAATAGATCCACTCATCTGCACATTTTGCAGTTAGAATAATATCTGACTGGTAGTAATGTCGGTGATATGTACAATTGACTTCAATAGTTTTCAAAATCAAATTTTTCACGTTTTAAGTACGGTTCCGTGTAAAAATCATGCAGACAGTACAGAAAAGGTGATTCATCGCCCATCTTCAAATTTAATAAAATTGGGTTTAATATATTCATTTGGGTCTAAAATGAATATAAACAGTTGATTTTGTTATAATTCTTCTTTTTTCATATAGCCAGGGATAAAGTACTTGAGGTGTAATTTTGTATAGATAGTGTGCAAATAATGCCTCTTTCAGAAAAGAATATCTTTAAAACCCTGGAAGATGTACAAAAACTTAATACATAATTCAAGTGAACATGGAAGGCTTAATAAAAATTTACTTTAATATTTTTGTGCAAACGAAGTATTGAAAAGATACAAGGTGTTTAAAATCGAGAATTTGTCAAGATTCTTCAAATGAGTTATCTCCCTTTACAATTTTACATAGGTGGCGCTAGTAAAAAAAATGGCAGCCTTTATGGTTAGTTGTACGCTGCAAAGTTATTTTGATGCCTCCTGTGATATTTATTGCAAAAATATGTGTGAAATGACATAAATTGGTTGAAAGGATTCTACAAGAACAGATTAGGCATAGTTTTCGGGCAAAATTATATAGCTATGTGTCGTGTTGGTTACTGGTTAGTTTATTGACCTTGTTGACGTTCTCCCAAAATGGTACTCGCCTACTGACACCGTTGTGATCTATCTCAGAAGTTTAATTCTACGGTAATCCACCAGAGTCCAAGAGTAAACTCTCAGAGAGGGGTGGCAGTCCGATTTTGTCAGCTTACTCGACTTGGAGAGGGAAGATAATGTACATTTGGACAGCTACATTTGACCAGGTAAGATCAGGTCCAGAACATTGCAGAACAATTTCTTGATTAAGATAATTAATTTTGTAGCTTGAAAGAGCTATGTAGCTTTAATATGTTGACGGTGTGACCGTTAGGGTGACAGCATATACTTATCCATTTTCATTTAGATTAGACATGTAAATCCGCACGTGACATTTGGTGCATATTAGATTCTGACGTCATATAACGTCGTTTGTATCTTGCTTTAGCAAACCGAAGCCTGAACAAGGCTGATTTCAATCAGTTTATGATAATCTTTCTGCAAT
Organism: Saccostrea glomerata; assembly: GCA_003671525.1. NCBI lineage: Eukaryota > Metazoa > Mollusca > Bivalvia > Ostreida > Ostreidae > Saccostrea > Saccostrea glomerata. The sequence continues at coordinate 35,611 of PRKT01001322.1, read as the reverse complement.
AAACAAATAAATTCATTAAATCAAGACAAGTTTATTATTCATTTATACCGTAACTTTTGTTGTTATTCTCACGAGAATGTTGCTTTAGAGTCTGTGTATGAAGTGATACATTGTGGGTCTAAATTACTGCGGTAAAAAATTCTTTGGAATGAATGTGCAGTAGTCTGAATTTTCTCTTTGCCCATGCATTGTCATCAGAGCTCGCAGTTACGTGCATCGCTTTGCGACCCTTGCTGCACTCACTATTAATCTATTCAAAATAGCTTAGTAAAGCTTTATACGAGGGTCATTCAAAAAATACGTAGACAATGCTTCTCATCGTCATATGATTATTAGAAGATTATAAATCGATACAATTTCGTAAACATAAACATTTATTTTGTCGAAGTGTGAAGTTTCATTCCATTTGATGAAATAGAACTCATGCTAGCCAACATTTAAAGCAACATGTTTTGTTACCACGGAGCACGGTTAACCAATATTGTAACGTCAACAACAAGAGAGTTTATCAAAAGTATACTTATTTTTTTAATTTCAAACACAGTCTTGAAGTGTCTTCTCCATTCAAAACACATATCCACAACACTTAACACCTAGTTTACTAACAATTGTACAAATATAGCTTGAATAAGAATGTTGTTTTTTTTCAAATTCTTTAAATCACTATGCAACTCTATTAATTCTGCAACATTGAAGCGCACATCACGTTCAGTGACGTTCCTTACTCTTGAACGAATATTTTTAACTTTAACATGTTTCTTTACAGACAATCCATCGTCCGATTCAAACCTGCTACCACTCAAAAATTGTATTTTTAATTTAATACAAATACACAGATTATTTTTCATACAGATCCTGGATTAAAAGGATTTTTTAAGCTTGTAGAAGAAGTTTCCTGAATGTTAAGTGTAATTTTATTGCTACTTGCTGCTCCATGACGTCCTCCAACGTCATGGTTTTTTGCCTTTTTCAATCAAGTCCCTATGTATTTAGAAACTGATATCTTTTAAATGGAGCGAGATATTACATAACCTGATTTCATTTTAATTAATACAACAATACTTTATTCAAACATGTAAATTTTATTTCGTTTCAGTTCTATTTATTAGAGGTATAGCTGTAAATACTATAAAGTGAAAATTAGAAAAATCCTCAATTTTGGCGGTGCTCCGTGACCCCATTTTTGATGTTCTAAATCCTTGGTAATTTTAATAAATATTAAGATACATTCCAATTTTTTTACTCAATTTATTTGAATCTGTTGTTAAAATATTTGTACCAAATTTGGATATAATATGACGTTAAATAAAAAAGTTAGGACAAAAGTCTACGAACTTTTTGAATGACCCTCGTATATGCAGTCAAAAGTATTTTACAAGTCCTATATGACAATGTATTATGAGTCTTTAATAAAAAGGAAAAAATCATAGATACTTGTAGTATTGCAGCTGTTGAATACTTTTAATTATTACCATTTTCTTAAGAGCTCAGGTACACTACCGTTAAAGGAAGGTAATTTTCAGCACAATGTTTTTGTCTCTACTCTAGCATTCTACAATTAATTGAATGAGTCCCCAAGCATGACAGTCTACTATTTGTTAATACAAATCAGAATCGACACACGGTGTTCGTCGATTTACTCCATACTTTATTTACTTCATCACCAAATTTAATAGAGTTTCTTTTTTACTTTACACAGCCAAAATTTAAAGATTAGTTTCCAAAGACACTGCTAAATGCTCACATTTATAATTGTAGTTTTAGATGATAAAAACAGTGAACCTTCAGATATCTGGACGCCAGATATCCGAATGCTTCAGTATTCAGACGATTTTTCATCGGAGCGAAAATTTTTAACGGTATTTTGTCTTGTTTAACTGGTAATTCAGGTATCCGGACACTTCACATATCTGGACAATTTGACTAGGAACCAAAGCGTCCGAATGAATGAGATACCACTTCCAATACGTACCGTACGAATCTTGTGACGTTTGCATGTCTTTATACTTTTGATATTTGATTGAGGGGTTAAATGATAATTGTGCACCTTGTGCTGCTGTCTAAAACTATGTAAAGAAAACTGATAGCCAATTTACATGCAAATTTAAGTGTTGATGTGTCATCAGATAATCTTGTCGTCTAGACCTGTTTAAGTTACTGTGCACTCCCCTATGTGCGATGAGGCACGAATAAGTATGATGGTATGGTTAAGGCAGTGTTTGAGATAACTGTTGCTCAACCGCCTGAGATAAACAAATTTTGTCACAGGCAAACAGATTTGTAACAGATTACAGATTTGACACCCGACTGAAAATGAAAAACTTTTCAAAAACTTGACCTTGGTCATGACTTTTGAATGAAAAATAAAGGGCTTTTCTCATTGGGATTCAAAACCAAAGCACACATGGATCTTAAAAAATAGATAGAAAACTTGAATTGGTTTAAGCAACAATCTTTTAAAATTTTCTCAAGAACAGCAAAGTGGTGATATGGAAGCATTCTCTGGTGATGTAGTGTATAAATAAATTGGTTAAGTTAAACCCCCCTTTGGGTAGGATGGGACCACAATGGGGATCAAAGTTTCACATTGCAATATATAGGGGAGAATCTTTCCTAGAACAGCAAAGTCATGATTAATATTGTACTGATATGGAAGTCATTGGAAGAAGCCTCAAGTAGTGTAGATTCTGTTTAAATTGTACTGTTAGTTAAAAAAGTTAAAACTGGAGACATTTTGCAAATGATGAAAAATACACTAGTAGAAAAGATATTTCACATACAGCAAAACTCGTTTACTACGAACACGGATATAGCGAATTCACGGATATAGCGAAGTTATTTTAGATCCCCAGCTATATAAATTTATCAAATTCCTTATAAGGATATAACGCGTAATTGATGTAGCAAAGTAATTTCATAGGTCCCGGTGACTTTGTTATAACATTGTTTTACTGTATTTCATAAATTAGTATTATTGTTTTTTAGAACCACATTTTATTTTCACAGAATGTATGCGATGGGCTGCATCATGGTTTTGAAGGAAAAGGTTACACTATTTATTACAGACAGCAAGAAAACATCATTGAACACCACCAACTAATAAGATTCCAAAGGTGGGAGAATATATGTCATGCAACCATTTATAGATTTTTAATGAAATTACTGTATTATATAAACTTGATATTCCATGTAAAGTAATTTATAAAATCAAAATAACCATTTAGTACCTTAAAAATAATTTAGCATAAACTATAGCTGCAGATCTGTAGCGTTATGGTTTTATATATTTGTTTTTGACCATAACGCTACAGATCCCGTAGTGCAAAAAAGGTGCAATTTACGGCGCAATATTTTTTGCGCTCTTTTGGGGAGAATTTCTCCACTTTGTAGCACTGGTCAATCAACTGCCTTTTACTCCCTAATTCTAGATACATTCTGTAGCCAATATGTATAGTTTATTCACCTCCCAACCATTTATAGTTGTCTCCACAGGCAATAAACTCGCTTGAAGTGAATTTTCAGTAATCTAACAAATAATTTTAATCAAGCGAGTTTATCACTTGTACAGACGAGTATAAAGAATTGGTAGACTGATAAAATATACAGATTAGTTAAATAATGTGCCTAGAATTAGGGATTGAAAGGAGTTGATTGACCGATGCTGGAAAGTGGAGAAATTCTCCCCAAAAGAGCGCAAAAAATATTGCACCGTAAATTGCACCTTTCTTGCACTACGGGATCTGTAGCGTTATGGTCAAAGATAATTGTATAAAACCATAACGCTACAGATCTGCAGCTTCATAAACTAAAGAATTCTAAATTGATGAATGATAAGTACATGTACACGTATATTGTAATTATTATTTTATGAATAGTGGAAAATAAGATATTTAAAGCTGTCAAAAAGCAGATGTTAGACTTCAGTGGATTCCATGACGGTACTTTTGATAATGTTAATCAGGCAGCAATTCTCTTCCCAAGGATCTTAAGTGCTTTTAGAAGAGGCTAATAAACAAAGGACAGTCACTTACTACAGAAGAGAAACAGGGGAGATTAGTGATATTCTGAGTGGCATGACTGCACCTTACAAAGATGTAAAACTTTAAAAATTGGGTTTACGTATACAATGATTACATGATAAGTGTATCGAGTAATCAATATTAATATGATTAATATTTTCAAATGTTTTTTACATTTTACTGTACATTAATGAAAAAAAATAATTTGTGTTGTATTTGAATTTGGAAATGTAAAGGAATTTATTTTAAACTGTAAACTGATATTCTTACATGTAAACATGTACTGGCATGTGCACATGGTGTATATATTGGACTCTGACAAAAGATGATGCTACTTTTTCTTTGGTGAAATTATTAATCACAATGATTTTTGTGCACATGATTTTTTTTTTAATTTTCCATAGGGTATGGTATCTATGAAACCTACTCAGCCTTTTTGTTTGGCTATTTTTTAAATCATAGATATACTTTATTTTCTTGATAACTCAAATCCTCAAAAAATGATATTTTGTTGTTTTTTGTCAACATGAATTATCTCCCCCTTTCGGCTTGAAATTAGAAATAATACTGTAGATATAGATATAATAATTTGATTAATGAAAATAGATAATTGTGTTGTATTTGGATTTGGAACTATAAAGAAATTGTTTTGAAATGCTATTTATAATTTAACATGCATATAAAATATATACATGACATTTATTTGACCGTGACAAAAAAGTGAATTTCCCATTTTTTGTATAAAACTCTTCAATGGCCTTTGGAAATTGATAATCAACTGCACAAAAATGTTTTTGATATTTTATTTGCCATAAGGTATGGTGTCTAGAAAATAAACACTGCCTTTCTGTTTGGCTGTAGTGTTTTTTTTTAGCATAAAGCTGAATTTAGCTGTAAATCCTTTAAATATTGAAAATTTCAGTTTTTCTCGACATGGATTATCTCCCCTTTTCAGCTTAAAATTATAAACTATTACTGGACGTGGTAATATTCGGATTGATTATGAAAAGTAAATAATTTAATTGTTTTTGAAAATGGAAATATAAAAAATGGTTTTGAAATGCTATTTATTTTTTACATACAAACATATATGGCATATATTGGACTGCGACAAAAAAAGTGAAATTACCATTTTTGTACAAAATTTATCAGTTGTTTTTGGAAATAATAATCATTTGCACAAAAATGTTTTAATAATTTTATTGACTTTAGTCTATAGTCTCTATGAAACAAGCATGGCTTTTAGTTTGGCTGTGGGGGTTTTAGAAATTTTTGATAGATAAAAATTCTAAAAAATGGATATTTCACATTTTTTGCCAATATGGATTATCTCCCCTTTTTAGCTTAAAATTAGAACACATTTCTGGTCATAAAAATATTTTGACTAGATATGGATATTAACTACTTATGCTGTATTTTAATAAGAAATAAACATAAATGTGTTTTATTGTTTAGTTTTCTTTTCATTTAATCTTCATTATTGGTATTTTTGCCTGTTTTTAGAGGAAATTCCAGCCATTTTTTGCCCAAAACAGTTTATCGGTTGCCATGGATACCAATGGCAGAATTTAAAAAAAATTATGATTTTTTTTTTGGAGTATCTTAGCATACTCTACCATCATGCAAAGTTTGAAGAAATTCTGAAACCCCCCATGAATCACCCTCTGCATGATTTTTACACGGAGCCGTACTTAAGAAGCATAAAGATATGTCATGCCATAAATAGCAAACTAATAAGCATATTTTTTCCAACTTTATGATTGGTTAACTATAAACAACAAATTATTTTACGGCGATATTTCAGCTAGTTTTTCCACGGGTGATAAGTGAAGACAAAATCACTTGAGGATTTCGATAAGGTGGCCCACCAAAAATGTCACTGGTCCCCTTAATAAAAAAACTGAATACATAATTATAAATCAATACAAGCTTGCATGAATATGTTTAATTAAGGACCTCAACTTTTGAAATCCTGCCATTTTTTCCCCTTCGTTATGTTTTGGTAAGTTTTTCCTGGGATACTTGCACGTTTTACGTAATAGTTACTAATTTGTTCCGGTTGTGACATAATGCATCCATGTTACGTATAATAATTCATGTACAATTCACCAACACATGCCTGTTATTTTTTTTATATTAATGAAATTTTAGCAAGCAAGACAGTTCAGATATTTACTGAATGGGTAGGATTTTGTTAATAAACAAACGCATCGGGCTTCTTGAATTTTGATTTTCACTGACCCGACGTCAAAATTGTTAGGCCTCGGTCTTCTTACCTGTGAGTTTTCATGAAAAATGCTTATAAATATATCTGAGAGTGAAACTGAGAGTGTTATGGTTATACCCCCTCTCCGAAGGAGAGGGGTACACTGTTTTGCCCTTGTGAATCTGTCTGTCCCTCGGTCTGTATGTCCGTAAAAAAAATCGTCACTTTTTTTACAGCAAATACTTTTCGCAGATTCTTGAAATTTCAACACAACCTTCTCTGAGGCAAGCAATACGGTGGAATACACGTTGTACAATTCTTGTGTCAATTTTCTTCTTTTCTGTGCATCTGCCTGTTTAATATATGCTGTATTATCCCCATTAACGGCCCCTGCCCCTATGAGAGCCCCTCTAGGTCTTTTTTTTCATTGTCAGAAAATTAGGACCCCTTGTACAGTGATGAAAATCATCTAGAATCGTATCAAAATTTGAAGAAAGTGATAATGAGACTTGTCTATAACCAGGTATCCATCATATCCAATTTCAGTGGAAAATGAATCATTTAGCATATAAATAGGGTGGATTATCTTCACAAAGTAAAGTTAGACTTTATTTCAGTGGTTCTTTGAATTGATTGCTTTTTCAAAGAAAATTTTTAAGTAAAAGCAATATAAGCTGCATTTTTGAAAATTTTATTTTGCTGCTAAAATGTGTGATTGTGATAAATTTGTATGTAATTTAAACTTTTCTGATCAATTAGACTAAAAAAAGCGGAAGAAAGACTTTTATATACAATCCAATAAACAGTATTATATAAGAAATCATTATCATACAGGACGACAATAATGTAAATTTGATTCAATCGAAGCTGATAAATAGTTCTTCCATTGCAAATATGAACAACAAAAGTTTATAAACGTTTTGTTTTGTCCGTTACTGAAATGATTATATACAATTTTGCAACAAAAATCCCGACATCAAAGTTGCAGCTCATATTACTTTAAAATATGGCAATTGTTTTAAAGAGAATTCCAAAATAAACACCCCTCTTTGCAATATTCTAAGCATAATAATCGCAATTATACGGTAACAAATTTTTGTTGCATTTTTCTCAGCAACTGCTAATCGCAGGTGCTCGAAATTTTAACACAGTCTTGTCATATGGTAGGATACATTTTTGTTCCAATCCGATGTCAACTTCCTGTTTGTCTGTGAGCTTGTCCGTTTCATACATATTTTCGTCGCAGTTTTCTCATCAACTATTCAAAGCACATTAACTTAAAATTTAGTCAACTCTTTGTAGAGGCATGTCATATGGTGGGATTAATTTTGATATGAATCTGATGTCAACTTCATATTTTTCTGTGCTTCTTATATTTCTGTGCATCTGTCTGTAATTGCATTTTTGATATTAACATGATAGTGTTTATTCACATCAGAGCGGGGTTATTACAAGTGAGCATTGGCTCACAGATTTTTTGTGTGTCTGTCTGTCTGTCCCCCGGTCTGTACGTCCGAATCAAATTTTTGTTACAGTTTTCTCAACTTGAAATTTCAGCAGGCTCTTTGTTGAGGCCTACAATATGGTGAGATTCATTTTTATGCGCCCTAGGCGTATATTGTTTTTGTCCTATGTGTTTGTCTGTTTATCTGCTTAGCTGTTTATTTGTATGTCGTCAAGTTTAACTTCGCCATAACTTTTGAAACATAAAAGTTCTGTGACCTGTATTTTTTATCGCGTGTCAATTGTGCATTACTTGTGACAAGACTTTTTTGGTATGCTTTTATGCAACATGATAATCTTTTGATATTTAGTTATGATGCACGTTTAAGAGGAAGTAAATTTTGTCAAATGCATGTGTCTTTATTATAAATTCAAACACAGAGCTTTTTCTTAAAAATTCAAATAAATAAAAAAAAACTGTCAAATTTTATGGTATACCACAATTGATAGACACATGTGTGTAATTTTGATGATTACAATAACACTGTTGCCAGTAAATGTTTGAGAGATTTATATAGTACATATAATTTCTGGAAATATGTGACACATCTTAAAGGTAAGTTTTATTTGATAAGGGTTTACCAATTACATGTCACTTTCATCCCTCTTTAAATGATTGTATATTGTTTAGCGTCCCCAAGAATTTTTCACTCATATGAAGACACCGCCACTTGCCGGTGGAGAGCTGCAATTTTTGTGCTATATTCGGCACTGGGGGCCATTGAGTAGGGAGAGATCTTTTTCATGCCAACACCTTCTGCAACACAGGACCTCGGTTTATACATCTCAGCCAAAAAACCCTCTTTCAATGAATGTTGGCTTATGTTTTGCACGTAATTTTAAGTGTCAGTGAAGGCAGGATTATTTATTTGAGAATGTGTGTATGTATGAAGTACATGTATAGGCTACTCTAATCAATTTTGCCTCTGGGTGTAGGCCACTTACTAACTCCTTTGACATTTGTACCGGCAGGGGTGATCTTTACCACCTCCGTGACAGTGATCTATGCGGCTCTCCCTGAGACCATTTTGACTCAGATTATTACTCAGAATTCATCTCAGTTGCATACTCAGAATGTCTCTAAGATTACATCTCAGAATATTACTCAATTTTCAATGAACAATATTCCAAATGAAACAACTCAAAGTTGTGCACTGCAATGTAATTGTATGCATTCTAATTCAAGAATCTGGTGTTCGGGTCTTTCCATCAGGGAAGCATGAGGTTTTCATCATTTTCAAAAGGTAATCAGTGTACATGCAATTCACTTATAATGTTGTCAAATCCATATATAAAATTTTCATTCACTAGTTCCTTTTTAGATCAGACTCTTCTCAAGGGATATAATTTGTACAACACAGTTGTGAAGAATCTTCAGACAACTTCATCCCCATTTATTAGGTTATTTTCACAGTGTCATTTACATGTAATACAATATGTGTCCATCAGAGAGTCTATTGAATATACATCAAGCTGGAAGCTTCCTCACATGGGCGGGCTTTAACACTTCATCTCTATTTATTTGTTAATTTTCATAGTGTCATTTACATGTACATGTAATACAATATGTGTCTATCAGAAAGTCAATTGAATATGGCAACCACAATTACAGAAGCAGTCAAATTTCTGGTCTTGATAGTTCACTTGAAATCGATGCCTCATAAATGTGATCTTTAGGAGATTACAATGTATCAAAATTCACTGTTTAGCAGAGGAACTAACATATGTGATACAAACAGCACTCAAGGAAAGTAACACAACAAACAAAGAACAAAGGTTCGGCATTGAAAGGAAAAAGAGTCCCCACAAGATTTTTCAGAAAATGTAAAACTGTACCTTAAAACATTTGTATTTCAAGTGATAAAACTGGTTCCTGTAATTACTCTCTGAAGAATTGCGTAAAACAACGGATGAAAATGGGCAGAAGTTATTTCAGGAAGACGAATGGCTTAATCCTACACAGATAAGAGGATATGTGGCTCAGTTTCTTTCAAAGTCCGAAGCTAAAACGACTACTGTACAAATCAATCGAGTTGAATTACAAGAGATGTACATGTCTGTTAAAGATGAAGAGAAACAATTAGTTGTAAACATGTTAGATGTAAATGAATATAATAATTATGTTTCGACTATGGTTAATGAAGTTCTTTCTGCTGTAGCCATGGAGACTTAAAAACTGTGTATGAAAAAAAAAACTTTTATTCTGTCGTGATTATTGTCAGGATTAACTTTTTTACATATTAATGCAGCCACATGACATATATAAGTTAATATTTTGCATTATTTTGTACCAAGGCAATATTTTTTTCTTCTTTTTTTTTTTACAAAAAGATAACTGGTCTATAATGGAGGTATAATGTATACATCAAACTTCACAAAGATTTGAATTTGGTCTTTTTTGTAAGGCCTGGGACACCGTAACCTTGAAGTTTAATTATGAGACATGTGAACATCTTTGCCCTTGAAATTTACAGTAGTATTTCATTTCAAAGAATGAAGAATGTGAGAGCACAGTAAATTGTCCAGATTGTGTTAAAGGGCAGAAGAATTCAAGAAAGTAGCAAATGAAAATGTTGATGATTTTATAGAGTTGAATAGCTCACAAAGAAGAGAGTGACTGTATTGTCTCATTCGTCAAAAAAAAAAAATCATTGCACCTCCCCCAGTAAAAAAGCAGTTGTCTGAAATATATTAATGTTTATATCTATAACATTGGAAATTTGTAGAAATTGTTTCTTCTTAACAGTCAAATGAATACGTTGATAAATGACTTTTATGATGAATGATGTGTTCACTTTTGCAACTATCTAGCAAATGTGTATAAAAGGTAATTAAATTTAAGGCTTGTACATTATCCGTTTAATGGTTTATAAGGAAATCATAAATCCCTCCCCCCCCCTTTTATGATGTTTTTTGTATTCAGTTATTATCTATTTAAATGTGAGCTATACATGTCTAAATTTTAAAATACTGATACAAAAAACCCAAAAATTTATTTTTTTTATCGTTGGAGAAGTTTTCAGGTACTCTATGTTTAAGGTTTACTGTATTATAAAAATCTTTGATTTGAAAATTTAACAAACTTTGACTTTCAATATTTCCTAAAATTTATATTTGCCAACGACAATTTTTTGACATAAACATCCATAACAATAAGAAACAAATTATTGGATTCATATATCCTCGCTGGTTTTTACAGTGATTTCAATTCTACCAAAAATTGTCACTTTTTTAAAAAAAATTGGAAAAGTGCGAATTTCATGACCTTTTTGCACCAAAACAAAATGGATGTCAATCATTCTGACTATGCATTTATGAAGAACTTACCTTTATCGTTTTACTACGAAAAAAGTAAAATTGCAATTTTATTTCTCCTCAAAAGATGACTAAAAGTATAAAAAAAAAATTACCTCTAATTTTGTCATATGAACTATTTTTTTGTAACAGGCCATAAAACTTATAATATAAGTTTCTTATATATTATAAGTTTAATAAGCCCGATAAAAAATTGCTTGATTTCCATGTATGCATGCTAGATTTGGCTAACAAAGTTTGAAGGTGGTCAGAGAAACTTAACTCTTGACCATTTGCATGCTATTCTCTGAGACAAGCACTTAAAAAATTGCAGTGACTTAACAAAATAATCTTTTCGTCTCGTCAGAAAACGTTCTGCATTTTGAAACAATCTTATCAGGTTTTACGTTTATCCTATCGTGAAGATCGTTTATCAGGTCTATCGTGTTTTGCGTTTGTCACGTTTTGCGTTTAATCTATCGTGCGTGTATTCTGTCCTATCGTGCGTGTATCCTATCGTATTGTGCGTGTATCCTATCGTATCGTGCGTGTATCCTATCGTATCGTGTATCCTGTAAGGAATAACGATACGGGTGCTGTAACCATGAAAGATTATATCTGCAGCTTGCACAGCTATGGAAAAATAGCTGCTAGTTACTCGACAAAAACATAACAACGGGAGTTTGTGAAACACTTATGGCCCTGTATGGCAGCATTTAGTGAGGGCTGCAGTTTCTTTAATGCATGTCAAACTCCACGCGGGTATGTTAAGGCAGCACATGGACCAGATTTTGGCGAATTAAGACTTTTTTTATAATTATGTAACCGTAATAAATCGGAAAAGTCAAGCATAAAACTTTTGTTATAATTATGTATTCTGTAGACTTCAATGGGACTTATATTACATAACGCACTTCACTTCGAAGTTACCACGTGACGTCTATAATTAGGAAATATGCCTTAATGAAAAAGTGAAAAGTTCAACACTACCCCGGGGATAATTAATTTCAATTTGCAATAATAATTATGTAAAAACCATCTCTGTACCATGAAAAGTGCTGCTAGAATCCTACTGTTGTATCACAGAAATAATTATTCAACACTTTCTGACGAAACCTTCCCAAAATTTTTACATTTTTTAATAACATCGAAAAAAATGCATTTATTCCCGTAAACAATACTATTCTAGCAGCACTTTTCAAAAACAATAGAATATGAACTTTAGATAAAAACAAAAATTAAGTTTCAAAGTGTGCAGAGTAGTGTTGAACTTTTGAATCTTATTTGTTACGAACGACAGAGGAAAGGCTGATCGGCAAGTAAACACCCTCCCTGCTTTAATCTTACGAAGAAGGTGTTGAAGTATATTACCATACCTTATTCATAAGCTTGATTCCCACATGATTCACACATGATATTCATTCTAAATGCTTTTAAACTCCGATTTCTTGTTTTTGTTTACATGAATTCTCGTTACATTTCAATTCCACTCTGCTACTGCATGATCAACAGTTATGACGTCACGGGTTTGGTATTTAACCCCCGTGATAACTACAGAGACCCAGAAACGACAAAATTCTGTTTGTATTATGCCTCTGGATATTTTGATTAATTTTGCCGATCTCAAATAAATCTTAGATATCGATAATAAGAAATTGTTATCTCTACACTTCACGTCATATAGCTTACTATGACGTCATATCATATAGGCAAGAAGAATATTTAGTTGTAACCTTAACCTACCTGCGCATGGTTAAAAGGTTTAATCTGTTGGCATTAAAAAAATAATACAACTGTAAAATATGAAAGCCTTAGTACCAACTTTTAAAACTTATTAGCTAGTAAGACCAATCATTCAATATGATATTTCAGAATTATAAGTTTAAAATAAATTAAGAGTATATCCTATAGGATTTTATTCAAATTTCCTATAGGAATAATTTTCCTGTAGGATATATATTTCCTAAGAGAAAAATAAAATCTGCTAGGAAAATTATTTTTTCCTGTAGAATTTTATTTTCCTGTAGGGAAATTTTGAGCACCTGTGGGAAATCTATTTTCCAAAGGAAAGTTTAATCTCCCCCAGGAAAACTAATTCCTGTAGATTTCAGAAAATTCCCAAAGGATCCTGCAGGATTTCATGTAAATCCCCTGGGAATTTTTGAATTTTTATGGGATATTTTTTTCTCCTAGGGTTTTTTTTTTATTAAAAGAGTCATCTGACAATAAAAAAAGGTGGATATGAAGTCGACACATCAAGGTCTTTCAGATGACATCTTTGATTTTGCTGAAAATTGAATATTTGGCGGGCACAAAAATGCTACTTTTGAAGTGACACAATTATCTGGCACAGTGTTTATGGTTTAGAGCTAATATTTTACCATTTTTATTGAAACGATGGATTAACTTGCTGTCTAAATGAATCCATTGGTCCAATCTTTATGGAAAAGCTAGGCCTATAAAACAAAATATATGCAGTAATATGCTATGAGATTACTAATTTTTCATTGAAAAATAAAATGGCATTATATTTTGAAAAAAAAAAAAAAATCAAGCCTGCTGCTCAAAGATTTTGAAGAATTTGCCAGGAAACTCAGATGCAAATTCCACTTTGATACCGGAGACGACAATGCCATTCACCCCTTTAACACAAAATCTGGCTACAAACCGCCATTTACATGCAGCGAACTCGAGGAATATATAGATAAAACAAAATTGGAACTTTCCTCTTTGGAAATTGCAAAAAAGAGATCAAACATCTCAAATGCTGAAAGAGAAGCTATTTTATCTCTTAAAAATAACAACGACATTGTTATTAAAAAAGCAGATAAAAGCAACACAATTGTCATCATGAACAAAGACCAGTATGTCTTAGAAGCACAAAGCCAACTGCAATCTAAACACTATATGCAAGTATCTGAACCCAA
>PRKT01001322.1:0-16365 GCA_003671525.1 Saccostrea glomerata | reverse complement strand
GAAAAAGACTTTGACTGATTAAAGATATAAGAACTATGTACCATCTTTTTTCTCATAAGTACATGCATTTATTTATGTAGAACGGTGATATACGTATTAAAATTTTTGCTTTTGCGGATGATTTTTAAATGTAAACCACTTTTACATTTAAAAACGTATAAGCACAGGTTATACGAGGGCCGTTCAAAAATTACGCGGACTGGGCTATTATTTACTCTTAAAGACGTCATGTCATTATGAAATTTCACAGAAATATGTATCTTAAAGATTCCAATAAATTTGGAGCAAAAATTTTGTATTTTAAAAACTTTTTACTAAAATTATCGGAATGTTGATATCGCTGATGGAGAGGTACGGAGCAAGACAAAAAATTTAAAGCAAAAGCATGCGGAATCAAAAATTTAACGCATTTATTTTCTATAATTTGCAACATTTTTCGACAATTTTCTCATATATATCTTTAAATTGTTCTATTATTATGTATTTAGATTTCTGACGTGATATTTGAAGTATTAAAAGAAATAAAGTGATTTTTCTCTGGTGCGATTCCCGTGAAAACGACTGTGAAAATGACGTCTCCTGAATGGAGGGCACACCACACTTTTGTTAAATTATGTATAATGTTCGAGATATCGCCAACATAGATCCAAAATATGCATAATAAAACATGTAGTAAACTAGGGTATTCGTGACATTCGTCAACAAATAGCAATTTGATATTTTAGACTGTTAGACCTCTGTTAAAAGGCTATACGTGAGGACGGGAAGAAGATTTTCGACGAAAACTTTATCCGGACTGTAAAGAACATGATTGAGAGTCACTAATATTACAATATATCTCATAAATACCTGAAGTTTTTGGTTTTATAACAAAAATGAATATTCTTTACTTGTTTAATCGATTTATTAGCTTGACAAAAAATGGTGTTTGGATGTTGAGTAGATAAGGTAAATCAAACTGCACAGGTACTCTAGGGAAAATTTTGAGAAAATGAGAGATCAATCACATACTTTTTATTATGCCTGTGACGTCGAAGATTTTGCTGCTCCGTGACTTATTGATATGCCCGGAAAAATCACTCAAAATTGATACCAATTTACAATTTTGTGTGAAATTTTGAAGACCATATAAGTAAAGATTCTTTTATATTATGTGTGACATTTTGACCGATTATGTTGTCAAATATTTTTTCTGTGCAACAAGTCCGCGTAATTTTTGAACGGCCCTCGTACTTTGCTAAACAAGACAAAAATGTTAATATGTACTTGTAATTCTAACTTGTAGTTTAGACGTACATGAACACGTACAAGTGAGCTTGCTAAACCTCTCTAGTAACTCAAGAAGAATACGGAGATAACAAACAGTATTCAATTTCAAAATCCAAAAAAGAATACAAAATAGGAGCAGAGCAATCGCGGACCTCCGAAACATCAGGATCCTGGGATCAGGTGCCATGGAGGAGTGAACATCCCCTGCTGTCTGGTCAAACCCGCCAGGTTCTCAACTTTTATTTGAGCAAGTTTCAAATATTTTGGAAACCATAAACTTTTTCTAGTGCACAATAAAGCTAAAACCTTATCTTCTTATACTAATTCTAATTTATTTCTTAGAAAGAAGCTAAAGTACATTTGAATTACCATATTTATAATGGATTCGAAACATTCATAGAAATTCTTATAAACAAAGATACATGTACATGGCGGATTCCAGTAAATGATCAACCTAGTCTCTTTCTTCACTCCTCACTAAGATATTAAAAGTAGTGAAGAAGACACGTCAAGTAAGCCGTGTAACATCAAATTCGAGAAGTGGCCAAATGCGTATACTGAAAATTCCAATAAACTTTTGGAAAAACTTTGAATCGCAAGATTTTACCTAAATTAAGCTTTTAAACATTAGAATTTTCATCTTTAAACACACCAACTCCCCTTGATACAGTGAAGATGGAAGTCCAGGCTTTTTGATATCAGACAGCTGCTTTTTAAATAAAATGGAAAATAGAAAAAAAAATACATAAGGCTTGCCATTGGTCATTTTCAAAGTTATTCTGTTAAAACATTCTTATTGTACTCTGAAGTTGACATCAAAGAGATGCTTGAGTATCTGATTGATAATTTTTTGTGCTTTTTGAGGACCAGGTCTTCCAACAATTTACTGGCATTTCCATGCGCCCCTTTATAGGCAGGACTTTTTGTATTCATGTGAAACGGAACTTCTCAAGAACCTTAAATATTTCAGTGAATTCCGTATGCAAATTCCAAAACGAGGCCAATTAAAGACACGTTAATTGAAGAAGAATATCAACAATGTCATATAAAGTCATCATTTCGTTAGTTCCTAGGAAGATACAATGACTTTGTCAGCAAATACAATTTTTCATTGTGTCAAATGCTGACTGAAGTTTAAGATACTAATTGTAAGCCCAATATTTACAAATTGAATTGACGATAGATTTTCCCTTTATTTCCCGATTCCGACAAGGAGCACAGTGCTGGTGTGACCGGTCAGCAGGGGTTGCTGACTCCTCCATTGCACATGATCCCACCCCTGATGTTTCGGAGGACCATATTTCCTCTGCACTTATTCTGTATTGCTAATTGGAATTTTAAAGGAGCTTGAATACTGTTTGTTATATCCATGTATTTCATTGTATTTCAAGATCTCCCATCTATTATTGTGAGCAATTGGTTTCTCCTTGATATATATGAAATAGTAAGTGTCAGAAGGAAATAAAGTAGTTTAATTTTATTTCTCCTAAGTATACATTTTTCTGATCTAATACACTTCAATTGGACTATGGAGCGCATGATGATTAAGCTATAACTATGACACTTATATTCTCTAATTGTCCATGGCACAGAGGTGGATAAGAAAAATAGATGTTTAATAACATCAGGAAATAAGTTTAGAATAAATGACACATAAACAAATATTCTTTAAATTTTATCCCGCTGTATATTATCAAATTGGTGAATTGGTTCGCGTCTTCTGAAATGGAAAATAAAGAGAAATTAAACAAATGGAACATTGGTCCACATTGTTCACATGAGCAACTGGCTAGGTACATGTACATGTATAAGCAAAAATTTGTTCAGTATTGAAAAAGTTTAAATATGTTATAAAAATGAGTTCCGGGGAGGGGTGGTATTTAAAAAAACATGAATTAATGTGATATACTATGGTTTTGTTGCTTATAAGCTGATTTTTTTAATTATACCCCCGCTTGAAAAGCGGGAGGGTATATAGTAATCAGTATGTCCGTCCGTCTGTCTAGCTGTACCTCCGTCCGTCTGTTTGTTATGCTTTGGGGTACCGATCTAACAAAACAACAAAACTAACACTCCCATTACATTCATATAGGGGGCGGGGGTATCAGTTAGTATGCTCATTGCTCACAGTATCTCTAGTTGATATAGCCTTAATTTGTATTCCTTTATTACTATCCGCTGAATTGCTCCTTTATTCCTCTTAAGGTTAGGAAAGAATATTATCTTAAGATAGGTTAGCAAAACTGAAGCTTAAATTCCACACCTACATTTTTTTAATTTCTATTTTTTAAGTGATGACCAATCATCAACGATGGCTTTGTGAAGAATTGTATAAGATTTTCCTTATGTTTTCCAATGTTAAACTTTGATACCCCATTTGGGCCCCACCATGTCCTTGTGGGTCATGATTTGAACAAAATTAAATTTTCCCTTTCAGAGGATATTTTTGCATGAGTTTCATCTTTCCTGGGACAGTGGCTCTTGAGATAAAGATTTTAAAAGATTTTTCCTATGTTTTCCTATGTTAAAATTTAATAACCCCCTGTTGCCGTACCCTACCCCCCCCAGGATAATGATTTGAACAAACTTGAATCTTCGCTAACAATGGATGCTCCTATACAAGTTTCATCTCTCCTTGCCCAGTGGTTTTGGAGAAAAAGATTTTTTAAAAATTTTTCATATGTATTCCTATGTTCAACTTTGATACCTCTATGTGGCCCCACCTATCCCTGGTAACAATGACTTAAACAAAATGTATGTTTTTGCATGATTTTCATCTTTCCTGGCCTTGTGAATCTTGAGAAGAAGATTTTTAAATTTTTTTCCCTATATATCCCTATTTTAAACATTGATTACCCACTGTGGCCCATCCTGATTTGAACAAAGTTGAATTTACACTACCTGAGAATGCTTCCAAATGATTTTCATTTTTTCCTGGCCCAGTGGTTCTTGAAAAGAAGATTTTAAGAAGCCCTTAACTTTTCACTAATCATAATTATCTCCCCTTGGAAAAGGGTCTGGACCTTCATTTGAACAAACTTGAATTCCTTTTACCCAAGGAAACCTTTTGGCAAGTTTGGTAGAAATTGGTCCAGTGGTTCTTGAGGAGAAAATGAAAAATGGGAAAAATTAACAACGACAACAACGACAGACAACGGAAACATTTTGATCAGAAAAGCTCGGTTTTGCCTTCCGCTTTGGTGAGCTAAAAAGGGGTTAAGCTGATGTCAATACGGAAAATTAGACTTTGATTTCTTAAATTCTAGACGTATATGCTCCTAATCTCATTTAATTCTGATTTGTGTGGTGGTCCGCGTTTAATTAAGGTTTCGTCAAAGGTCACCATGTACAAAAATTTATTTTTACAATAGCCCCAAAACTATGTAAGGTATAAAGTTAAAAGTTTTACAGTTTATAATTTTTTTATTGATTACCAGATAGAAAGTATCACTTGATAAAAAAAAATACTTGGAATAATATTAATTGAGAAAAATTCTTCTCAAAAATGCATATATTTTCAAAAAAATACACCTTATTAATTCCGTGCTTTTAGTGAAAACCATCATTGCAGAAACAAAGTATGTTTATCAATGAAGGGCAAGTTAGACTTGGATAGCCTCTGGAAAGTTGTTTTCCCTGTTTATTTTGTCCAAATGTTAAGACTTGAAAGTGAAAGTACACTGCAAATGGCGGATTCTATAGGGGTCTTGTCTTTATATATGTCATGCTTTCAATAACAGCCTTTCAGAGACCATTCACGTCCAACTTGCCCTTCAATGATAAACATATATTATTTCTTCAATGTTTGTTTTAACAAAAAGGACAGAATTATGCAGGTGCATTTTTCTTTAAATATGCATATTTTCTGATACAATTTTTCTCAAAAAATATCTTTTTAAAAATATTTGTTATCAAGTGATACTTTCTTACTATTAATCAGTGATATATTTAAAAACAGTAAACGTTTTGACTTTATACCACACATAGTTTTGGAGCAATTGTAAAAATATTTTTTAGAATTGTTGACCTTTGACGAAACCTTAACTCAAATTTTGTATTGTTTACTGGACTTTTGAGCTTAAATACTGTATGTTATTGCTATTCATTTCATTAAACATTTTGATTTGAGTTCTTTAGCCGATACAAAAAATAACTAGCCATAATTGTATATATGTACTTTATAAAATTGCAAGGATTTTATCTCAGTTTCGTACATGTATATGTCGTGAAGAAGATAACATTATAAAAAAACTTATATTTTTAATATTCACCAATCAGTCATCTTTGTTGGAAGTTTTGAGTCCTTTGAATTTTCCAGTAGATAAAAGAATTGTAAGGCGTTTTCTTGTATGCAATTTTCTTGTCCATTGACTATGATCGGATAATTTTTAACTATTATAAAAGTATATAGATGTATATGAATCTTTAAAAAGTACATTTCACTTCACATTTTAGAACTTTTTTTGTAACATCAAAAGATCTTAAATGGAAATGTCTTAAAGTAATTTTTTAACTCATCTTTTACATAACCCAAAAGTCTAACGCTGTTGTACTGAGCAGCAGAGTCCGCTAAATAATAAAATCGCTGTAAACACGTAATCAATATGCTACTTTTCTTTTAATACAGAGGTAAAATAATTCGTAGCAAACGCAGAGAGGGCAGGCGATAGGAAATTTAAGCAAATAGTTATCACTAATAACATCAATTAGACTTGGCAAACAAACAGAGGAATCTTCTCATCGTACTTCACTTAATTGTGTTCAATGATAGGAAAACTATATAAATGACTGAAAAGGGAATATTTATTTCAATGGTTAATCAAAAAGTAGCATTTGATGTGAAATTTATATATATATATATATATATATATATATATATATATATATATATATATATATATATATATATATATATATATATATATATATATATATATATATATATATATATATATATATATATATATATATATATATATATATATATATATATATATATATATATATATTTGAATTCTCTGCCAAATGAGGAATAAACTATCTGCCTTTATCATGATGCACTTAATGCACATTGATCTAGCAGGAATAACACTTTTAAAAGAACATGCAATTAATAAGCACAAACTTGGTTAATAACTTTTTGAACTGTTTATAAGGAACTTACAAGTTCGAGGCCTACAAGACACAAGATTGTATATACTTGTTGAACTGATCTTTGTTCATATTCGGAGTGAAAACTGCACCGACTTTCCTTGTGTGCTTATTACTTCAAACAAATCATAAAGATTTATTTTTCAGTTTTATATTTCACATAAAAGAATTTTCGTACATGGTTGCAAGTTTTTTCCCTACATTGAAGTTTCTAATGCGCCTCCTTTTTTAAAACCCAGAAAAAATCTATCAAAATCTATATCTTAAAAAAAATCTCTGACTTTTTTGTCAGTGAACCTTTCTAAATCCATACATGTCCCATATTCAGATTTTAAAAAAAAAAAAAAAACGTTCAACAAATTATCCAAAATTTAGCCTGAGACTGGTCAATTAATTTGAGATAGATTGAGGAAATTACTAGATATAATTTGTCGGTTTGCAAACTGTCTCAATGACGTAGATTTTATAGTCATAAATCTTGTAACAGTTGTAAAGAGTAATGATTAATTGAAATACATATGACAATGAAAAAAGCGTTTGAAAAAACTTTTAACTAAGAGAGGAAAATCTCGGTAATCTTTTTTTGTATAAATTTACAAACATTTATCAACTTTGTCTTTTTTGAGCATTTAAACAGAACTTCTTCTTCCTGTAATATTACAATCAATGCACATCCATCCATCTGATCATTTATCTTAAGTTTCTTTCTTCTTTTTCGAGAGACATTCTTGCTTGAAGACTGTATTCCATGGTAATAACCATTTCTCTTAGTAAAGGTTTTCGTTGTTGAACGTATACATACATGCAAGTTGAATAACGTTTTCTTGTCCGTTTTCCCTATTTAACCACTACATTCGCTGTGGTGATGGTGACACAAATTAAAATTTGCTTGAGTTCTATATCTTCTATTTCTTCCAAAGGTTGACATACTGTTTACACCTTCCACTCGAATTCCTGCATTGTTACCCACTTTATGTGCTTTGCTTCCTTGTTGATGTTTAAATAATGGACTTTTTACCCGTTCATAATTTTTACGTTTTTTTAGCTTTGGCACAACGACTTTTTTGAGATGTATATGTTGTTACTATCATTTTTGAATATAGATGTCTAACAAAATCAATTGATTCCTGTAACATTTTCACAGACTATACAGTATAATTATTTTCACCAAGTTTGGCCAAAAAAATTTCCTCCTACAAATACAAGACAATGCATTCTTTGTCGCTTTGGGGAACCCTGTGTTGACCTCAGGACAATCTGCGTTTAAATGGCTGATTTGACTTGTTTACTGTTCTTGCAATTTTCCTTCAGTTTATTCTTTTTATTTATTCAGTTTATTAAATGTTTATTGCAAACTTGCTGTGTACATTCAATTGGCGTGTATGTTTCTTGCAATGTTTCTGCAAGCATGTTGGGTCCCTGCAAATTTGCTACAAGCTTCAATTAGTAGTATATATTTTCCTGCACTGTATGAACCCTATCATTTACATAAACAGTTAAAAGTTGATATATTCTTTTGATATTCATTACAAACAAAGAATCCTGATAAATAAAAGTACAAGTCTAGTGAAGATAATTACTTTTTTTTTTTTACAAATCCACAAAATTGTTCATGCATTGTATAAAGTTTAAATTAATGAATTGAAACGAAATAAACTTTAAATCCATGGGGTAGGACTACTTGCCATTTAATGACAGGCAATTTGAATTAATTTGGTTGTTACATAAGTATTCCAAAATTTTATTGATATAACAATTTACCTTATCATTCAAAAGTACATTTGTTTCTCCTTAGAAGTTAATAAACACACTAAAATCATTCTATAAAAGCGTAGCTGCATTCTTTCATACTAAAACTTTTATGTAGTATGTCAAAAGGTAGCAAGGCCTATTTATACAAAGAGGAAAACAAGATAAGGTTTATCTTACATCAAGACAATGTCATCGGTTAGTCCTTTAAACGAAGAAAATAAGTTAGGTAAGAATTCTTTTTCTGTAAAATATCAAGAATGATAACAGCAATGTACATGTACATTGTACATACATTTTCCATATTTATTTCGCAGTATATTTTCTTTTACTTATACAGGTGGGATGAATTATAAAGGTGGAGTACAAAAACAAACAATTCTCTCGATAGTTCTTGGAGTGTTGCTGACAGTTACCTTAACAGCCTTTATAACAATCCTTGTCATACACCTGAAAGGTAAAATTCTGAAAATTAAATTACCGACAATAAGGCCTATGCTAAAAATTAAACTGGAAGAGTTTATTGATAAAACATTTAAGGAGAAAAGTCTTTTCAACCAATAAACAATATCTTTTAAAGATATTAAAACAAACAAGCAAACAAAACCAACCAAACATACAAGAAAACAAAACAAAGAAGAAAGAAAAAACGCAAAAACCACATGAGAATGTGTTTTGTATTTTAAACTTTAATTCTATCATTTTGATTTGTTGCTTAATAAAGAGTATGCAAAATGATATTAAGATATATATTTTCAATTTACCCTAAGATATCGTAACGTAAATTAAAAATGAATGAATTGGATATATCTGGAAAATGTCATCCTCTTGCATTATCTTTCATAAAAAGCAATTAATGTCAATCTTGAATCAGATTTAGTTCCTCATTGAAATGCGTTTTATCAAATTTTCCGATATGAATTATTTTGATTCTATAATCCTCCCGCACCCCCCCCCCCTTCAAAAAAAAACCAAATGCATTTTTTTTTAATGTTCTTCATAAGTATAGAATTTTCAGCTTGCTACAGGATATTAGTGGCGTTTCCAAAGAAGTGAAATATTTTGAAATGTAAAAATATGCTTTAGATTGGTTTAATTTCACTATGCTCGTGATTTATCATTTGATAGCGAAATTAAACAATTTTTAAGCACATAGTAATGCTTATGCGAATATGAGATTAATTTCTTACAGCTCGAAATTAAAACCATGAATCGCAATTGATACTTTTTGAGAAATCGTTAAATTTTATCACCATGAAATTAAAATGAATTTCATTATCCAACTGTTTAAAATGAGAAAGTTAAGCCATTAAGGTTCATCCCTTATGCCTTTTAATTTATTAATATGTGATTGCAAAAAGTGTTGGGGAAAAATTACATTTTTCTATTATTATTGATATGTACATGTATACTATTTTAATGTACATATGTAATTTTTTTAATAGGACAAGATAAAACGAGCTATGTGGAGGATGATAATGGGGGCGTAAATAAAGGTAGAGTATTTCATCAAAATACTTCTTGTGTCATCCAAAGATTTTGAATAGTTTCTTTCAAATTTAGATCTATTTTGACATTAACCGTTCTGTTTAACTATAGAAATTATAATTTAAAATCAATTAAAGAAATTGTAGAAACTATACTATAGTAGCTTTTTATTAAGGATAATCCTCTACATAAGTTGTAAATGTATGAAAAGCAATAATTTGATTTCGACTGAAAAATAAAAACCCTTTAAACATCTACATAGCATGTCTATTTTTTAAGATGATGAATGCTAGTAGAATGGAAGTCAGCATTTTGGTTGAGTATATTGTTGATTTTATTCGTTCCACTGTTGATATGTTAGGGGCCAACATCTCACTATAGAGTTGTGGCACACACCGCAGTACAGTTAAGGTATGCAATGGAAACATCGACTATATTTTGGATAATTGTTATGACGGTTAACAATTACATATTGAGGATGATTAGATTTTATATCTATACTTGTCACATGATGAGACAGTCACGTGATTTAGCACATTTTTTTGCAGTATTGACGTCATCTATAAATTTCACTAGTGCAAGGGTATAGCCCAAGATGGTACATAGTTCTTATATCTTTAATCAGTCAAAGTCTTTTTCGAAAATTTAGATGTTGTAATTTTAACTCCCTATAAGTTAATATTTTTCAATAACTGACGTTCAGTTCTTATATCAGTATTTGCATTATATATTCAGGTTTCAGAAAAAAAAATTGCGTAAGAAGATACGTGTTGAAATTCGACATTAGCTAAAGTGATGACGTAATGCACAGATTTCGGGTCCAACACGAACACGTACGCGTCCACGTTGGTTTGCTAAACCTCTGTATTGATTGATATAGATTAAGAAAGGATATGGCTTATGGGAGTACCATTCGGGGAATATGACGGCATTGATGCTTTTCTTTTTTTTTAAACAAAAAATCCTCAAAATGACACATTTAAAGGGTACATTTTTTTTGTAATTTTCCCTTATGCATCACCTGCATCGCTATTTCTTACTATTCTATCGTGTCCTAGCGTGCGTGTATCCTATCGTATCGTGTTTTATTTTTATTAGGTTTTGCGTTCTCTATCGTGTTTTGCGTTTTTCGTGTTTTGCGTTTATCGTGTAGATCATTAATTAGGTCAAAAACGAAAGAGAATCCATGAGTATTGATTTGAAATAAAAATTTTGAATAGATAATATTAGGGTTAAAATTATATTATTTTAGTCATTTTGAAAATTTCAAAGAATTTTGTCAATTTTTAGCTGTTTCCTGAGCATTTGAAATGGAAAAGTGGTAAACACAACTCAAGAAAAAAATGGCGACGTTCGATGACATAACGGCGCACCGGATATCACTTCGCTTTGATTTAGATGGTCAAATAACGCTTTTTGAAATTTTAAATGAGTACAGAAGAAAAAAATCACCAGAAATTTAGCCTAAAATGAAATGGGAGTTTCCTGTGTAAAGTCTTTCTTGATCGAAAGGGTATGAATACTTTTAGAACATTTCACATTTTTTAAGTATGCATGTGCTATATAATTTTGTTTTTCATTATTTTTAAATGTTAAACTTAATTTTTTTAAATATGTATGAATAATTGTTGTTGTCAGAGGTTTCACATTTCCATAAATATTTTGAAAAGCAATTTCTTTCCATTTATTGGAATTACATAAATTTCCTACTGTATACAATGTGTGAAGATTAGCGACATCAATCAACCAAACTTGTAAGAGATTTATTAGGACCCCATTATAAACTGTAAAACTTTTAACTTTATACCTTACATAGTTTTGGGGCTATTGTAAAAATAAATTTTTGTACATGGTGACCTTTGACGAAACCTTAATTAAACGCGGACCACCACACAAATCAGAATTAAATGAGATTAGGAGCATATACGTCTAGAATTTAAGAAATCAAAGTCTAATTTTCCGTATTGACATCAGCTTAACCCCTTTTTAGCTCACCAAAGCGGAAGGCAAAACCGAGCTTTTCTGATCAAAATGTTTCCGTTGTCTGTCGTTGTTGTCGTTGTTAATTTTTCCCATTTTTCATTTTCTCCTCAAGAACCACTGGACCAATTTCTACCAAACTTGCCAAAAGGTTTCCTTGGGTAAAAGGAATTCAAGTTTGTTCAAATGAAGGTCCAGACCCTTTTCCAAGGGGAGATAATTATGATTAGTGAAAAGTTAAGGGCTTCTTAAAATCTTCTTTTCAAGAACCACTGGGCCAGGAAAAAATGAAAATCATTTGGAAGCATTCTCAGGTAGTGTAAATTCAACTTTGTTCAAATCAGGATGGGCCACAGTGGGTAATCAATGTTTAAAATAGGGATATATAGGGAAAAAAATTTAAAAATCTTCTTCTCAAGATTCACAAGGCCAGGAAAGATGAAAATCATGCAAAAACATACATTTTGTTTAAGTCATTGTTACCAGGGATAGGTGGGGCCACATAGAGGTATCAAAGTTGAACATAGGAATACATATGAAAAATTTTTAAAAAATCTTTTTCTCCAAAACCACTGGGCAAGGAGAGATGAAACTTGTATAGGAGCATCCATTGTTAGCGAAGATTCAAGTTTGTTCAAATCATTATCCTGGGGGGGGTAGGGTACGGCAACAGGGGGTTATTAAATTTTAACATAGGAAAACATAGGAAAAATCTTTTAAAATCTTTATCTCAAGAGCCACTGTCCCAGGAAAGATGAAACTCATGCAAAAATATCCTCTGAAAGGGAAAATTTAATTTTGTTCAAATCATGACCCACAAGGACATGGTGGGGCCCAAATGGGGTATCAAAGTTTAACATTGGAAAACATAAGGAAAATCTTATACAATTCTTCACAAAGCCATCGTTGATGATTGGTCATCACTTAAAAAATAGAAATTAAAAAAATGTAGGTGTGGAATTTAAGCTTCAGTTTTGCTAACCTATCTTAAGATAATATTCTTTCCTAACCTTAAGAGGAATAAAGGAGCAATTCAGCGGATAGTAATAAAGGAATACAAATTAAGGCTATATCAACTAGAGATACTGTGAGCAATGAGCATACTAACTGATACCCCCGCCCCCTATATGAATGTAATGGGAGTGTTAGTTTTGTTGTTTTGTTAGATCGGTACCCCAAAGCATAACAAACAGACGGACGGAGGTACAGCTAGACAGACGGACGGACATACTGATTACTATATACCCTCCCGCTTTTCAAGCGGGGGTATAATTAAAAAAATCAGCTTATAAGCAACAAAACCATAGTATATCACATTAATTCATGTTTTTTTAAATACCACCCCTCCCCGGAACTCATTTTTATAACATATTTAAACTTTTTCAATACTGAACAAATTTTTGCTTATACATGTACATGTACCTAGCCAGTTGCTCATGTGAACAATGTGGACCAATGTTCCATTTGTTTAATTTCTCTTTATTTTCCATTTCAGAAGACGCGAACCAATTCACCAATTTGATAATATACAGCGGGATAAAATTTAAAGAATATTTGTTTATGTGTCATTTATTCCCCTAGCCAGTTGCTCATGTGAACAATGTGGACCAATGTTCCATTTGTTTAATTTCTCTTTATTTTCCATTTCAGAAGACGCGAACCAATTCACCAATTTGATAATATACAGCGGGATAAAATTTAAAGAATATTTGTTTATGTGTCATTTATTCTGAACTTATTTCCTGATGTTATTAAACATCTATTTTTCTTATCCACCTCTGTGCCATGGACAATTAGAGAATATAAGTGTCATAGTTATAGCTTAATCATCATGCGCTCCATAGTCCAATTGAAGTGTATTAGATCAGAAAAATGTATACTTAGGAGAAATAAAATTAAACTACTTTATTTCCTTCTGACACTTACTATTTCATATATATCAAGGAGAAACCAATTGCTCACAATAATAGATGGGAGATCTTGAAATACAATGAAATACATGGATATAACAAACAGTATTCAAGCTCCTTTAAAATTCCAATTAGCAATACAGAATAAGTGCAGAGGAAATATGGTCCTCCGAAACATCAGGGGTGGGATCATGTGCAATGGAGGAGTCAGCAACCCCTGCTGACCGGTCACACCAGCACTGTGCTCCTTGTCGGAATCGGGAAATAAAGGGAAAATCTATCGTCAATTCAATTTGTAAATATTGGGCTTACAATTAGTATCTTAAACTTCAGTCAGCATTTGACACAATGAAAAATTGTATTTGCTGACAAAGTCATTGTATCTTCCTAGGAACTAACGAAATGATGACTTTATATGACATTGTTGATATTCTTCTTCAATTAACGTGTCTTTAATTGGCCTCGTTTTGGAATTTGCATACGGAATTCACTGAAATATTTAAGGTTCTTGAGAAGTTCCGTTTCACATGAATACAAAAAGTCCTGCCTATAAAGGGGCGCATGGAAATGCCAGTAAATTGTTGGAAGACCTGGTCCTCAAAAAGCACAAAAAATTATCAATCAGATACTCAAGCATCTCTTTGATGTCAACTTCAGAGTACAATAAGAATGTTTTAACAGAATAACTTTGAAAATGACCAATGGCAAGCCTTATGTATTTTTTTTTCTATTTTCCATTTTATTTAAAAAGCAGCTGTCTGATATCAAAAAGCCTGGACTTCCATCTTCACTGTATCAAGGGGAGTTGGTGTGTTTAAAGATGAAAATTCTAATGTTTAAAAGCTCTCAAAAATGCAATTACAGACAGATGCACAGAAATATAAGAAGCACAGAAAAATATGAAGTTGACATCAGATTCATATCAAAATTAATCCCACCATATGACATGCCTCTACAAAGAGTTGACTAAATTTTAAGTTAATGTGCTTTGAATAGTTGATGAGAAAACTGCGACGAAAATATGTATGAAACGGACAAGCTCACAGACAAACAGGAAGTTGACATCGGATTGGAACAAAAATGTATCCTACCATATGACAAGACTGTGTTAAAATTTCGAGCACCTGCGATTAGCAGTTGCTGAGAAAAATGCAACAAAAATTTGTTACCGTATAATTGCGATTATTATGCTTAGAATATTGCAAAGAGGGGTGTTTATTTTGGAATTCTCTTTAAAACAATTGCCATATTTTAAAGTAATGTGAGCTGCAACTTTGATGTCGGGATTTTTGTTGCAAAATTGTATATAATCATTTCAGTAACGGACAAAACAAAACGTTTATAAACTTTTGTTGTTCATATTTGCAATGGAAGAACTATTTATCAGCTTCGATTGAATCAAATTTACATTATTGTCGTCCTGTATGATAATGATTTCTTATATAATACTGTTTATTGGATTGTATATAAAAGTCTTTCTTCCGCTTTTTTTAGTCTAATTGATCAGAAAAGTTTAAATTACATACAAATTTATCACAATCACACATTTTAGCAGCAAAATAAAATTTTCAAAAATGCAGCTTATATTGCTTTTACTTAAAAATTTTCTTTGAAAAAGCAATCAATTCAAAGAACCACTGAAATAAAGTCTAACTTTACTTTGTGAAGATAATCCACCCTATTTATATGCTAAATGATTCATTTTCCACTGAAATTGGATATGATGGATACCTGGTTATAGACAAGTCTCATTATCACTTTCTTCAAATTTTGATACGATTCTAGATGATTTTCATCACTGTACAAGGGGTCCTAATTTTCTGACAATGAAAAAAAAGACCTAGAGGGGCTCTCATAGGGGCAGGGGCCGTTAATGGGGATAATACAGCATATATTAAACAGGCAGATGCACAGAAAAGAAGAAAATTGACACAAGAATTGTACAACGTGTATTCCACCGTATTGCTTGCCTCAGAGAAGGTTGTGTTGAAATTTCAAGAATCTGCGAAAAGTATTTGCTGTAAAAAAAGTGACGATTTTTTTTACGGACATACAGACCGAGGGACAGACAGATTCACAAGGGCAAAACAGTGTACCCCTCTCCTTCGGAGAGGGGGTATAACCATAACACTCTCAGTTTCACTCTCAGATATATTTATAAGCATTTTTCATGAAAACTCACAGGTAAGAAGACCGAGGCCTAACAATTTTGACGTCGGGTCAGTGAAAATCAAAATTCAAGAAGCCCGATGCGTTTGTTTATTAACAAAATCCTACCCATTCAGTAAATATCTGAACTGTCTTGCTTGCTAAAATTTCATTAATATAAAAAAAATAACAGGCATGTGTTGGTGAATTGTACATGAATTATTATACGTAACATGGATGCATTATGTCACAACCGGAACAAATTAGTAACTATTACGTAAAACGTGCAAGTATCCCAGGAAAAACTTACCAAAACATAACGAAGGGGAAAAAATGGCAGGATTTCAAAAGTTGAGGTCCTTAATTAAACATATTCATGCAAGCTTGTATTGATTTATAATTATGTATTCAGTTTTTTTATTAAGGGGACCAGTGACATTTTTGGTGGGCCACCTTATCGAAATCCTCAAGTGATTTTGTCTTCACTTATCACCCGTGGAAAAACTAGCTGAAATATCGCCGTAAAATAATTTGTTGTTTATAGTTAACCAATCATAAAGTTGGAAAAAATATGCTTATTAGTTTGCTATTTATGGCATGACATATCTTTATGCTTCTTAAGTACGGCTCCGTGTAAAAATCATGCAGAGGGTGATTCATGGGGGGTTTC
>PRKT01001321.1:52138-87395 GCA_003671525.1 Saccostrea glomerata | reverse complement strand
TTTTTTTTCTTTTTTTGCTTGTCAACTTTTTCAGGTAAGTAAAAAAAAAATATTTCTCAGGTTGGCCCCCCCCCCCACTTTCAAAAACGATGCTACGTGCCTGTAAATAACAGTCGGGAATATTTTAGGCCTATTTCTTAACCTTGTAGAAGGACACTTTGGAAGTACGTTGCATTTAAAATAGATTTTTAAAATAGGTCAATGTCTAATCTCGTAGTCTTAGGGTGGTCTTTTAAGTCGTGTGCAACCTTGAGGACGATATTACGAAGAAGCGAACTAGGTTATCTTTAATTGTGTCTTAAATTCTTTCCACGAAATCCTATTTCCTGCTACATACAAATCGTTAACCCAGAAAAAATCTTTTAAGATAAGTCTATAAAGAAATATGAAAGATAAAATAACTAAAACTATGTACGTTGAAATATGTGGATTTTTTTTTTGGTTTGTTCAAACAATTTATCATGTTCCAAAGACTTGGAGAGATATTGATTTATACTTAGGTGTTTGCCTTAGTTCTAATGACCTAATCGTGCATTGTTGTTGTATTTCCATCGCTAGCACATGTTTACTGAATTCCAAATAAAGGGGCGTACAATAATTACTCTGAGTGCAGTTTCTAAAAAGAAGAAAGGAATATTTTGCTTCAGTATATATTTCAAATGTTAATATAAAATTATTATAGTAGTTATGTTCATGTGCTCTATTATTGTGCAAAAGTCCCAAAAAAATCCCCTCTTTCGAATTCGCTTTAAAGGGGTCGATTTCAAAGAATATAATTTCTTAAACAAAACTGTCGCTGTGTGAAATGAAAAATGGGCCGATTTTCCTTCAGGGTGAAATGTAAAAAAAAAAAAAAAAAACGGGATGCAAATAACCCTACAATGAAGTCAGTGTCCTTCCATTGATTCTGGGTAAACTCTAGATTAATAGATAAATAAAAAATGATCACCCAAGAGATCTTACTATATTAAAACATTGTTTTATTAAAAGGTTTTTTTTTTCAAAAATATATATCCTATGAAAAAGTTAAAATTGTGTAAAAATCAGTAAGTGCAGTTATATGCACATATCATTTACATTAACGTAGAGAGAATGTTTTTTTCAAACAGGCTTTTCTTATGTTAATCATACTTAATTCGTGGAAATGAGTTGGGTATTTAAATGCCCTAACGCCTTTGTAAATTTCAATATCAGAAGACGCGGTAAGTTGTCACATTTAATTCTATTTTATTGGCAAAGAATTATTGACTTTAGTTAATTAAATTATCGCTTAATTTAACAATTTACATGAGATTAATTTAAATAAAAAACAAATTAATCAATAACCCCACAATGGTTTAATTAACATATATTTCAATAAAAGTAGGTAACATTAGTTTTCAAGCAAGCAAATTCAGTTGCACGTATTGATTTTATATGCCGAAAAAAGATTTTTAAATAGACCTTATTTAAAAGACGAATGGATATTTAATTCTTTAAGGTTTTTAAATGCACTAAGATCTGTGTGAATTCACATCAAATGATAAACAAATGAAGGGTATTTTCTCACATTAAATTCAAGATAAGTCTGATTTTATTAGGGTTACATGTAAGAAGATTTTAAGAATGCTTGTTGTATATAGATTCCATCTATTTATTAGACTTTGAATTACAGCAAATACAAATGAATTCTTTATCCTACCAATACCTTGAGCTTGAGATAATTTTTCGTTCTTCTCAAGGTTTAGAAATTGAAAGGGAAACGTTTTACTCTCAGGGGACCCCGCTTCCAGGTAGATTGTCAATCTCAATAAAGCGTTATTAATGGAATCGATGCAAACAGTTTAAGGAGATGTTATTTTACAAATGTGTTACATAAACAATTAATTTATAGTTAAGGTAGGATTCTTCTCATTTTTCTAATAATTAAAAATTAATGAAATTTTCACAGAATCAAGAAGATAATATCAGTAAGTGATAGTATCAGTGAAATTAAATTTGACCGTTTTATATTAGAGGCAAGGTCAGGTCAAGGTCATTATCTTTTCCTTGACATTAAGAATAAAAAATAACTGTGCCAATCATGTGATACCTACTTCTATTTCAAAAATTAAATGATTGTTCTTTTTGCATAAAAACATATTACTATATCGGGTCTATAGCATGATATTACCAAATTTACATAAATAATTTAACTTAACTGGATATTGGCTAATCCGAATTTTCTCTGTTTTTCTTAATTTTTAGGATATATTAGTTATTTTCATATGCTTCCTATATTTAACTTTTTCTTATTTTCACATAAAATAAAGTAGTCTTATAAGTGTACAAAATGATACAAAGACAAAAAGTTTTGACCGTTTGCTAAGAGAGAAAAAATACTTTTTATGGATTTTTGGCTCAAATTTGTACTTTGATGGGAAGCGTTTAAAAGCTAATAAAGTTCTAGTTTGTTTGAAAAATCATATTTATTTGATATATTTTGAAAGTTTAGTCCCTCATTATTAATTTAACTTACATTTGAAAATTTCTCCAAGTCTTCGATTGTGTAAAAATTATAACCAAATTCATCGTTTTATTATAATTTTGAGAGGCAGAAAAGAAGATATTTTCATACGCCACCATTCCGCCAAAAATATAGTCCCTGCTAGTTTTCAAACGCAGTTTACCATTTCTATTTAAAGTTGTAAAATTGTGATGAGGAAAGAAAAATATTGTCTTTTAAATTCCTTACACCTCAATACATAAGACATATAAGCAAATATACTTTGATTGTTTCATCTAGTCAGAAACCAGAGAAGAATCCTACCTTAATTTACGTTTTCTTTCCCAATTTTTTTTTCTGGAATCCGCACAAAAGGTTAAGATTGCTTGTCGTTGAAAACATACAAGTTCGGGGTTTAGGGTTAGGGTTAGCTGTCTTTGAGATTTTACATTTCACTATACAAAGTAGTACTTGATCACACACTATCTATCTAACAATGGAAAAAAGCTAAATAAAGTAAGTAAAACAGTGTAAAACTCAGCAAGCGAAGTTGTATGCACATATCAATTACTTTCACGTAGAGAAGATTTGTTTTCAAACTGACTTTTCTTATGTTAATCAGACACAATTCTTGGAAATGTGTAAAGTAATAAAATGTTCTAACGTCTTAGTAAATCTCTATATCAAATAACGACACAAGAGCCTGTGTGTTGTCACATTATTTTTAAAATTAACATGAAGTTACGATAAATGAAAACGAATTATTAAAGTACACTAAAATTATTTTATAAACAAAAAGTTCAATAAAAGTAAGTTACATCTATTTTAAAGCAAGCAGATGCGATTGCATATATATTTAGTTTATTCTAGGAAAAAAAGATTTACAGATATACCAATTTCGTTTCTGGTTACTGAACCGAATGATAGGTTTTTAAATGCACTAAGGTCTGTGTGAATTCATATCAGATGATAACAAACGAAGGGTATTTTGTAACATTGAATTCAAAATAGTTAATGAATAGAAGTTTAAGAATGCTTGTTGTGGAAAACGTACAAAATCCATTTATAGCTTCTCTTGGGGATTTTACATTTCACTATACAAAGTAGTAATTGATCATTCACTATCTCTCTGACAATGAAAAAAAAAATATGCTAAAAACACAGAATAAAATTATTTTTAAATGACGATGTCCAAACCAAAATGTACAGTCTCTGAAATGTTCTATTTTAGCCATTTTCTGTTCTTTCGCTGTTCGATTAGTGAGCCTTTACTGTGCGCTCTTAGCCCTCATTTTAGGCCTTCAGCGTTCAATAAAGTCATAAAACGTTCATCGTCTGGTCAAAATGTGTTCATTTCACAATCATCTTGCATTCAGTGTTTACTTGTCGTTGAGACAGTACTATCATGTTGAACTCCAATGTGAAAGGACGTATTAAGAGAAAAAAGAAAACTCTACCAAGTTGTTCAGTTTAACAATTTTTAAAAATACCGTACTAGCTGTAGGAATCGTTGTTGTAAGCTCAAATTATTAGTCCCTTATCAGTGAAACCGAATGGGACTTAAGTTTTCTCTAGGTTGTCTGCAAGTCTGTACTTCTGTCTGTCCAATTTATTTTTTCCTCATTTTTTTCTAACCTCTTGCAGACTTGCAGACATTGATTGTTGGTATGTGAGTGAATTCTGATTACGCAGTACAGTTAAGGCAACATGACAGTTGCTTCGCCCTGATTGATTCATATACGGAAATAGAGCTCAAAATAACTGTTTACCGATATTTGCAAGAATTTGTAATAAAGGGCAATATTTTCATGTTTAAAGAGAAAAATATTTAGTGATTTCTCGTATATAAAATAGCATGTATCATAGAAAAATCTCTTTTCAATGTTTCGTTTGGCTGCATTCATCTTCGGCCAAGCGTTTGCACTCGAAGACACGGAATGTTTTTAAATTTAGAAACGTGGCGACATCAACTGAAATTTGTAGTGGATTTAAATGCAATAAGCACGCAATATATAAAGAAAATAGGGATAAAATAAGAGGCAAGGCATTGTTTATCCCTTTTTCGAGAATATGAGCACAATATTTCGGAAAATAATGGAAAACTAAGACGATCTGAACCAGCTCCGTAGATCAAAAAGGCAAGGTATGTATGCGCATGTACGTACATGTGTAGATCTACAATATGTAGACATGCTTTTGTTAACGTCAAAGAAAAAAGCCCGCATCTGTACATGTTAATTTAGATGTATTATCACAGTCAGTGAAAAATTGTAATGCAGTGCCCTGTGTGTAACCCCCTACCATCCCCATAGTTAAGATTTACATTTTTTAGAGTTATTAAAACTAAATTGCATTAAATATATACTAAATATATGAATCAAATGTTTTAAAGTATACATACCCTGTGAAGAAATTGATGCATTTTATATTTATTCATTCTTTAAATTTTCAAAATAATGAAACTGATATTTTTTTATATTGTGTACCTTGTTTACTTGTTTAGGCCTAGAGAATCATTGACTGAAACAATGAATACATAATTTAATTAACTTTAAATTTGTGTTTCTGATGACCTTCAGTACTACACATATGGTCTCAAAGAAAATAGCTAATTGACAAGAACTCAGTATATAAGATAAAATAAGATAAGCTTTATTTAGATCAGTATGGTAGTATTATAAAAAAAATATAAAAGGAAAATTGTTCTTCTTTGATTTTCCCTATAAGCAGATTATTTCATTGACTGGAACTGGCGTAAACTCGCTTGGCTTGTGGAGGTTACGGGATGGCTCAATTTCGTTATACTGTCTTATTATCTAATTCCTTTTAAACTTGTGTACCCAGAGCGGCGGCCATGGTTGGGGAGTGGAGATGTAACCCAACCTGTATAAAATGCAACCAAGACAGTCAAGATTCAGCTTTCCACTCTTTATGAAAGTAAATAATCTATTTCTAATATTCATAATTACAATAAATAATTTTACAAAAGATACAAAACCTGATTCTAAATATAACTACTTATAATATAAAAATTTTAACTTGTAAATAAAATAAGCCATGTGAAAATTTAATAATTTTGATCAAAACGCGCGCAAGTCTACAAAATAATCTCACCTGTATGAAATGCAACCAAGACAGTCAAGATTCAGCTTTCCACTGAAGTCCTGTCTATCCCGGCCAGTCATTTTATACTAGGTGTACCTTTGTTGATTTACATCTCCATATCTGTAACTCCTTCAAGTTCAAAATTTGCAATAATTACTTTAAATTTTTATTTGAATTTTAATTATTATTATTCTGACCTTGAGTACTTTTAAAATTTCTAATGCACTTTTAAAATAATTTCCACTCTTTTGCATAATCTTTAAATATTATTTGTTGTAGCTAATTTATTCAAATATCTGACCTCTGGTCACTTCAATACCATTGGTTCTTTCTTTACTCTAACCAAATACATCTTTTCATAAACAAGTAAGTAGCAGCTACATTCCCATGGGGCCGTCCGGTTTAAAAGTTTAATTCCTATTGATCAGCCTCTTTAATTACTTTTATCTGTAGAGCTCGCGTTCGTTATCTTTTGACAGACTAAAACTGCAAACTCATAAAATTTGTTTCATTCTTATATTTACTGCAATTTTTATTATGATAGTAGTTTAAAAGTTATACAAGCTCTTATGAGCTTTTGACTGACATTTTTAACATAATAATAACATTAAAAACAATGAAAACATACAGCACTATATCAACATAGAATTACTTGCAACAGTACTGCGCACAGTCTTATTTAGAGGACATATCAGGTAAAGATACTTATAAAGGCACACAGGTACAGACACATGAAATACAGCTCAGATGCATATAGAAAGCAACAGATAGACATACATATATAAGTAACACCTTTACAAACACGCAAGCAGTACATCGACAGAGACATATAAAGAACATAAAAGGGGGAAAACGAACAAAAGGATTGACACGCATGCACACGCACACAAACAAAAGGACACAACTTACTTAGTGGTGCAGGCTGCACACTCACAGTCTTTACCGCCCCAAGAGTCAATAATTGATTTAAACTGTAAAATATTGTGTTGACATGTTCAGGTAAAGAGTTCCATAAAACTGGTGCTGCATATCTAAAAGAAATTTTGCCATATGATGTAGTTCTTACTTTGGGTATTTCTAAAATGTTTGAATATCTAAAATTGTATGTCACTTTCTTAAAACTCAATAAGTCTGACAGACATTTTGAAGAAAGGCCATGTCAAATCTTTAAACATCCCAGAGTTATGCTACGCATTCTTCTAATCGCAAATGATGGTAATTTTGCCTTAAGTAACAATGACTCATAGCTATACTCTCCAAATCTTCATAAATAAAACGTAAAGCTCTTTCTTGATTTTTTTTTTAATTTTACTGGTATTTTTCTTGGACCAGAAGTACCATATGAGAGGTCAGCAATTAAAATTTGAAAAAATAAAACTACATGTATAAAATATAGTGATTTTGTTTGCCCGAGTTAATACTGAGCAAATGCGTTTTAAAACATTTAATTGTTGGGCAGCTTTTTTTTTTTTACAGATATTACTATTATGGAAATCGAATTTCAGTAAAAAAAATCAATATCAATTCTCAGTACGATAATCTCATTATACAAAATCTCTGCACCATCACTTTTAAATACAGGTTTCTTATCAAAAAGTTTTATTACCCAAGGCAACTGTCTGAAATTTAGTTGGATTGGCTTACATACAGTTTTTTTTAAACCATTTCAATAATACAGGATTTATCTTTTCTTATCTTATCGTATCTTTTAAAACATTTTATTCTTATTTTTTAAAATGAGCATTTGCTATATAAGTTTGTTTTTCTTTTTAGTCAAGGTGAAACTCTTTTGTTAATATTCTCT
Organism: Saccostrea glomerata; assembly: GCA_003671525.1. NCBI lineage: Eukaryota > Metazoa > Mollusca > Bivalvia > Ostreida > Ostreidae > Saccostrea > Saccostrea glomerata. Next base: position 80,022 of record PRKT01001321.1, on the reverse strand, counting down.
CAATAATTGTTGTAAATGTCAGGCACTTGAGAGGTTTCACTTTCCTAGATAAGTCTTGTAACACAACTTTTTTCTCCAATTTATATGAATAACATAAATTCACTATACTATACAATGACGCCTGATTTGTTTTGTCAAATGTAATGCCATTTTATTCTAAAATTTTATTCTACAATGCATATTTAGTAATATCATAGCATATAACGGCATATATATATTGTGTTGTAGGCCTAGCTATTCCCAAAAATTTGACCAATGGATTCATTTAGGCAGCAAGTAAATGCATCATTTATGGAAAATAATATGCCCAGTATTAGTTATAACCAAAAAATATTCCTGGCAAGGTTATTGAACTATTTTGATTAAAAAAACTCACAGTAGAATTGCAAACATTTACTCGGATATTTTACTTGAAAAAGACATTAATGCTAATCTTACAACTAAGCCATATGATTAACGTGATGACTTTAACTTTTCTAACGTCAAATTCCCTTACTTATGCAGCAATATACCTTCATCCGCTGTATTCGGGGTGCACATAGCTCAGTTAATTCGATACGCAAGAACTTCCTCTATGATTGTACAATTTCTAAATCGAGGTAAATCATTGTCAAACAAGTTGGTGAAACAAGAATATCAGACATCTCGTTTAAAGTCATAAAATCGTATGTTTTATGGTCGATACAATGACCTTCTCAGCAAATACAATTTACAATTGAGTCGAATGCTGACTGACGTTTTTCATACTTATTATTAGTCCTTTATTTATACACTGAGTTGACGACGGATTTCACCGTTATTTCCTGATCATGACAGGAGCAAACGGCGGGTGTGACCGGTAAGCAAGGGATGATCACTCCTCCATGGCACCTGATCCCACCTCTGATGTTTTGGAGGTCCGTGTTTGCTCTGCTCTTATTTTGTATTGTTTCATTGACTTTGAGATTGAATACTATTTGTTATCTCAATATCCTCCTTCATGTTTCAATACTTTTTTTACTGTTTAAACACAAATTATTTTCAATTATGGTATTTCCTGATTTCCTCATATTTTCAGAATTCTTTTTATCTAAAAGAACATAAAGTGATGGATATAATCTGCACCTGAACAGGATTCCTACAGTCTGTCCTTGAATTTTAAATAAAGTTTTAAAAAAATTGTAGAAAAATTATAACTTGACTTTTTCATATATTTACTGTACATGTGTTGAAAAGGCTATTACGAGTTGAAAAAAAATAACTTGCGTACAAACTTTGTGTGGAGGGTACTTATTTCCATCAAGATCTTATTTCTAGCATGTACGAGGGTTGTCCTGTAAAATCGTGGACAAAGCGTTTTTCTCGAAAAGCAATGGGCGCACTAAGCTGAAATTTTCAGTAAATGTTTATTTACCATATTTAAGTGCATAATAATTTTTTTGATAAAATATAGACAAAAATAAAGATTTTATTATGCTTGAATGTGCACGAGGTATTGTCCTACGGCGCACGGTCAAAAAACACGAGTTTGAATTCAAAATAAAAGTTTTAAATACATAAGATTTGGATCAAAATTATCCTAATTCAATTCCACAATCAATTTTGTAGTCTTTGAAAAGATTTTAAGGCATTTGATTAATTTTTGGCAGTTTCTCGAGCATTCGAAATGGGAAAGTGGTAAACACAACACACGAAAAATGGCGACGTTTTATGACGTTACGGCGCACCGCAGAACAGTTTAGTTTTATTTCGATGTTGTAATGACACCTTTAGAGACTTGAAATGACCATAGCAGATAAAAGATTATGAAAATATCACCATATCTTATGTATACGCCAGACGATGGGTCAGATATGAAAAAGAAGACATTGACACCTTGTCAGAATGGATTAAATGTATCAGATCCATGTTAAAGTCACGTATTAAAAGATTGAGGGGCAAAATGAAAACCATCTATCCTTCTGTGTTCAATAAACCAGAAGTGAAAAAAGAATTAGATAGATTACACGATCAGTACGTACTGGTTCCTGCCGACAAAGCAGGTAACAACATTGTCTTCGTTTGTAAGGCTCATTATATAAATTGCATTCTAGAAGAACTTGGATTTAATTCTACAAGTGGTAATCCTACTTATACATATACTTCTCTTTCTAAGGAAGAAATTCTTCAAAATCACCTGTCAGTTTTGAATACTTTTAATATTCCACAGAGCCAAAATGAATTTGAACTACCTTATATATATTGGATTCCGAAACTTCATAAGAATCCTTACAAACAAAGATACATTGCAGGTTCCAGTAAATGTTCAACCAAGCCTCTTTCGTTACTTCTCACTAAAATATTGACAGTAGTGAAGGAAAAACTTCAAGAGTACTGTACAACTATATATTCAAGAAGTGGTGTAAATCAGATGTGGATACTTAAAAATTCTAAAGAACTTTTGGACAATTTGAAATCACAAGACTTTACAAAAATCAACAGCATAAAAACTTACGACTTTTCAACTTTATACACAACAATTCCCCACGACAAATTAAAATCCAGGCTTTTTGATATCATTGACAGCTGCTTCTTCAACAAAAATGGAACTCGTAAGTTTACTTACCTCGTCATTGGTCATTTGAAAAATTATTTTGTTAAAACAGATTCTGATTGCACACATAAGTTCTCTGAAGTTGACATCAAGAAGATGCTTGAGTTTCTGATTGACAATATCTATGTGGTTTTGGTATTCCAACAATCTATTGGAATTCCCATGGGCACAAATTGCGCTCCGTTATTAGCAGACTTATTTTTATATTCATATGAAGCAGAATTTATGCAAAATCTTTTGCGTGAAAAGAAGAAAACACTTGCTGTGGCCTTCAACTCGACATTTAGATATATCGACGACGTATTGTCAATTAATAATGATAATTTCCATTCCTACGTCGACACGATATATCCTGGTGAGCTTGAGATAAAAGATACCACAGAGTCCGACACTTCTGCTTCATACTTGGATATTTTACTTGAAAAAGACACAAATGGTAATCTAACAACCAAGCTATATGATAAACGTGATGACTTTAACTTTTCTATCGTCAACTTCCCTTACTTATGCAGCAATATACCTTCATCACCTGCATACGGAGTATTTATATCTCAGTTGATTCGATACGCAAGAGCATGCTCTACGTATGAACAATTTCTTAAACGAGGTAAATTATTGACAAGCAAGTTGATGAAACAAGAATATCAACAGTCTCGTTTAAAGTCATCATTTCGTAAATTCTATGGTCGATACAATGACCTTGTCAGCAAATACAATTTATCATTGAATGAAATGCTGACTGACGTTTTTCATACCAATTGTTAGTCCATTATTTATACACTGAATTGACCACGGATTTTTTCCGTTATTTCCTGATTATGACAACGAGCACACGGCGGGTGTGACCGGTCGGCAGGGGATGCTCACTCCTCCATGGCACCTGATCCCACCTCTGATGTTTCGGAGGTCCGTGTTTGCTCTGCTCTTATTTTGTATATTTTTCAATGGACATTGAGATTGAATACTGTTCGTTATTGCCATATCCTTCCCTATACAAATGAAATAGGAGTTTTCTTAGCGAAGTTTTTTTTTGATCGAGTCCCTTGGAAGTACAAAACATAGGGACAAACTCCTAATGTAATAGCAAAAGACGCAGTCACAGTAGACCGCCGATATGAGATTTTCTATTAGTTGAATGATAGGGAGAATATTGTCCGTAACTTACTAATAAATCTTCAGAAGATCGCATGAGGGTGCCAATTGGTTCTTCGGCTGTTTATGCAGACTAAAGAATGTGTATCAATGAAATTCCTAAATTTAAGTCGGACTCATCCAACTTCATTTTCAGGAAAGATAAAACGTGATGCTGTTTTAGACACTTTGACATTATAATCCATGCGCCGTAAGGTGATACAATACATGGCATAAAATCTCACAATTTGTTTATTTATGCATATATTTATCTGAAATTTGCTGTGTATATTATTAAAATATGTACTAAATAATAGTGAAAATTTCAGAACGCAGTGATGTTTATTTTTCACACTAGACAACTTGTCCACGATTTTATGGGACAACCCTCGTATATTGTGTTCATTTGTTTTTCAATAATAGTATCAAAAACAGGAGACTATCAATCCCCATAATTGATTCAAAACGGAATAGAGGGCCACCATTTGATTCTGAGGAGGGGGGGGGGCAAGTTTCTCCAAGTCAGATTTATTCATATCAATGAAGGATTTAGTAATATTTATTTCCGATCAATAAGATGAAGGACATATTTTTTTTCCCTCTTCGTTGTAAAGCCTTACAAGCCAAAAAAAATAATAATTAAAAAAACTCTTATTCGGGGAGTGGGAGATCACTGGTCTGCAAGTATATATATATATATCCAAATTTGAAAAATTTCACAGTGTCTAGTTTTTATATAAAAAAAAAAGCAACACATATTTAAACGTTAGCGCTTTCATTACATCTTCAGGCGTTATACAAATGCATACTTTATCCTGACTGCAATGTCTTGTAAAACTACAATTACTTTAAAAATCAATATCTATAATTGAATCTGACAGCAAACAATTAAATGCTTGCAGTATGTTCACACCTTTGAAACCAAATACGACATGTGTTTTTACTCTTAGCTGGAGAACATCGAAAGCTACACTTTGTGTGAAAGTTTTGTCAGAATTCAAATTAAATCAAACTGTTAAGACTGGGATTAAAGTATTGAATGAAGTATTTCTCTTTTTCTTTTCTTTCAGTTATATTATCTTGAAAAAGTTTATAAAAAGAAAACACTTTAAATTGTCCCTGTCCGCATCTATCAATGTGTTTGCTGAGTTTGATCTTACGGTACTCAAGAACTTGAATATGTTGTTTCAAGTTGAAAGTTTAAAGTGTTTCCTTTTTATAAACTTTTTCAAATTATATATATATATATAATTTGCAAAAAAGTGGGGAGGCTAAGCCCCCTATCCCCCTGGTTTCGACACCTATGCGTACAATAGTGACAGAGGGGAATAGATATTTATTGATTTTTGATGGAGGCTATATGTTTATTAACCATTTTTGTTTTACTTGATTTGTGCGGCAATTTTTAGACCTATGTGTGTGTAATACTATACAATTCTTTGAGGAAATATGGGAGGTTTGAAAGGCGTCTTTAGCAAAAGTAATATATATGGTTCTATGTATGGAGAACAATTACACAAAATACAAGGAAATGTCAAGGATTTTTATGCATACCGTTTTGATTAAGTAAAAAAAATAGAGCCTAGCCCTGTCCGCATGTATATTTATTTAAAGTTAACGAGGTAAACTATCAAGCACTAAAGAGTTATCTCCCATGCTGGGTCAATGATGCGTTTGAAAACTATAATTGAATTCAATCTTCCAAGATTTCAATTTTTAATTAAAAAGTGTAAGGGCAAGTCGACGACCTTAAAAGTAGGTTTTCATTTTTAATTATTTATTTTATAGTATAGTTTTAAAAAAGTGATGCTCATTTCTTTGTAATCATTTCGTTAATCAACAATTCCCGAAGAAATTAGGAAAATTTCCTGTTTTTTATACACTTCTGCCTGTTTTAGCTGGATAATTTAATTTCAGCGGAAAACTAACTGAATGAGCATCACTTTAAAGAAAGTATAGATACATAGGGACAACCTAAAACATTGTGCAGTTAATTTTTGTTTGCCTTGCCCTTGCAATTTTTGGTTAAATTTATAATTCATTTTTGACTTAAAATCGGAGCCCAAGAGACGTTAGAGGTTGGAGATGTCAAAAATACTGATGTGAAAAGCGAAGGACATACTCTTTATTATAACAAAAAGCTATTTTTATAAGGGCATATTGCTAAAAAAATAAAACCGTTAAACATTAAGTTATCGGATTCCCTGAGTTTTTATAGAAAATGTTGCCTTAACTGTACTGCGTAATTAAGATACAGTTTGCATTTCAATCGGCTTTATTGTTTCGACGGACGTCTAAAGACCGTTTTCATCAAATTATGTCCATTTTTTTCTTAAATAATTTTTTTTGGCGATATTGAGCTGTTTTCTTTTTGTTATTTATTCAACCTTGATAGATTTTGGAGTTTTGCTTCGATATTTCTTTTTGGCATTTTCAATTCCTAACATATCCTTGAGGGAAGGTTTCAAGTTTCTTCAATTTAAAGGTCATGCCTTCTTCCAAGGGCATATTATAATGAATTGCATGTAATGAAAAATAGTGGTATTTTTTTAATAACCCTCTTCAAAGCCACCACGAGGCAAGAAAAAAAAAATAACCTCAGGTGGAAACATCCTTAGCTTGTGTCCATTTAAGTTTCTTCTTGAGAGTTGGGTGAGGACAAAGTGGACGATCAAAGTTTTAATTACGAATATATAGGGAAATTGTTTAAAATACACTAGAAAAGCAATGCCACAATTTCAACAAATTTGTGTGAAAGCACTCACGAGTGGTGTAGATTCAGGTTTGTTCAAATCATGACTCTCAGGTGTACGGTGGGTTACAATGGTCCATCATTTTTTTTTTTTTACATATATTGGAATATGTAAGTAAAATGCTAAGGAACGGTAAAGCCATGAATAATCTTTGTATTAGTAAAGTATTCTAAGGTGAAATAGATTAAGGTTTGTTCAAATCATGACTTCCCGGGATAGGGTGATACTAATGCCCAATCCAAGTTTCACATAGGAATATATAGGTTTTGTAAGTTTAGAATCAATTTTGCTCAAATCCTAACCCTTCTACCTTTTATGTTTATGTCAGGATCATTGTCCAGAATTTTTTTAAAAAGATTTTCTAAGCAACTGCTAAGGTGAGCGATGTGACCCCTTGGTCTCTGCTTAAATATGTTTCACAGTACCAGTTCGAAAGTTTGATTCGTCAATCACTCACTGATCTGAAGGTATTCTGAAGCCCACTCCTATTATATACGGGGAAACTAAAAATGAAACTGAATGCCATATTTTTTTCCAGATTTAGCTGATTATGTGCTTCTCTCCCTCATGTTATTCGTGCCCATCGGGTATATGCACAAAATCTACCGGGCAACTGCTATAAAAGTATTCCCTCCTGTTGATGTATCGTAGATGATGATTTCGAAAATAGCATTTGTCTTTTTAGGAGTTGTGTTCTGATAAAAGAGTCAACTTTTTTATAGAAATAGCAAATGATTTTTAAAAAACTATATTTTTTTCTCAACGCAAGTGAGTTAAGACTTTTTATGGAGGTTTCTATGCAAAATATTAATTAAATCCAAAAATTGCTCTACCTACCGCAAAGAAAATGTAAAGTCTTGTTTTCTAATAAATTCTTGGAACCCACGCCATGCGATAGCTAGTTCACATTATGACGTCATATTATGACGACATTGACCTCTTCTACACAAGTTTAAAAAAAAAAACATCAACAAAACATCAACAAAATCACTTTGGCGCAAGGGCATATCTTACATTGTTTTATAAAAACAAGGTATAAAAAGACGCAGAATATTCCAAGGATTCCAAAGATATTGGTGCACAAATGTAGGCACTGCAATTGTTTAGTTACCATTCGTGCAGTTATAAGTTTAACCAGGGTAAAAATTCACAGTCCAGTGTAAGTTTCTAAACCCCTTCACTTCTGTACCGGTCAAATTGACCGATGGCGCGTTAAACACGACTTCGCGAAAATAAGTTCTCCGTATATATTTTATGGTAGCATAAAGTAGTGATTATGTCTTGATTGCCGGTGTAAAGACGAATAATGACCCCCACCGAATAATGACCGGGGGTCATTTTTCGACAGCGAAAAATGACCCCCGGTCATTATTCGACGTAGAAAAATTACCCTTTTGCCCGTAGAAAAAGTGTCACTTCCCTAAAAATTTGCAGAACCCACGTGAAGAAAAATGACCCCCGTAGAAAAATGACCCTCTGTAGATTAAAGCTAAAATTTTTAGGGGGCAAAAAAAAAATTGAATAAAGAAGCATATTGGCCAAAATGCTCACCTGAGCTTATTGGGAATAAACTGATGATATGTTGATCTCATAACATTATACAATTATAGCTATATTTTAAGGTAAATGCAATGATTCAGAATCTAAAGGAGTAAAAGATTTATCAAGCCTTAAGGGTTAGGTAAACATTGTTTTTTGATGGTGGAAATCATCGAACTGACAGAAAAAATCAGCAGTATTATATATTATTATATCCTCCGCTTGAAAAGCGGGAGGGTATATAGTGATTGGAATGTCCGTCTGCTACGCTTTGAGGTATCCATCTCTTATCCGCAAATCCTCATATATAAAAAGATGTGTTTGTGAAACAGCTATGCCCCTGTATGGCACATAGCGAAGATTAAACTTTTCTTACATGCAATTTAAATATATTGTTACCTAAAGTGGGGTCTTCTCACATGAAATACAACTGCAAAATAGGAAAGCCCAAGCACCACTTGTTCAAAAGTAATGGCTAAGGATAAGTTTTTGAAAGGTAGGTCAAACTCAAAGGTCAAAGTTGATGATTTCTTAAGAAAATGATTAATGTAACAAGGATTACATGTGTGAAGTATGAATACCCTAGCCCTTACCGTTCAAAAGTTATGGCCAAGGTAAAAAAAAAAAATCATAAGTTCGGAAAACTCCAAGGATAAGGTCAAAAGGTCAAGGTTTTTAGTATTCAATGAAAGGTAATGCAAAAAAAACTACATATTTGAAGTATGAGAGTACTAGTATCTACCGTTTTAAAGTTATGGCCAAAGTAAAAATTTGGCATTTTTGTGTAAAATGGGATAAACTCCAAGGTAAAGGTCAAAAGGTCAAATTTAGTGGTACCCAAAGTAAGGTCTTGTCACAAGGAATATACATATTAAATATGAAATTCATAGATCCAATAAATGAAAAGGTATGGTAAAGGTTAAGGTTTTTGCGGACAAACAAACCGCCAGATAGACAGACGGACATACAGATGAACACGATAAAACTATATAGCCCCGAATCTTCGACTACGGGGACATAAAAAGAAAGGATCTTCAATTAACTTTTCATATTAATATACTTTATAAAGAAGACGTTGCAACAATGAAAATGTTTGTTCTGATCTTCATATTAAATTCTCTGAAAAATATACTCAGAACTGAGTAAAAGGGTGGAGTAAAACAAGAATTAAGGTAGAACCTATGTCGGAAAAGTCTTTGTCACAAGATTTTCAAACTTCTCACAATGATAAATTAGTATTTGCTTATCAATCAGTTAAGATATGATATGTGTCCATGTTTATTAATCTAGAACAGCCTATGAAACTTGGTATGGTATTTACATACTGCGACTTCACATTTTCATATATTTTTAGGGGTACTTGTCATCAAGGGAATATGAAAAATCACAAAAATACTTCTTCAAACATCGTCGTTTATAAACTTTTTAACTGAATAATATTAAACAATATTTTATCAAGAATAATTTCTTTTTTATTCAATTAAAATAAAAGATAAGTTAACATTAAAAAAATAGTCAAATAAACTCTATTATTTTTAGTCAATTATTCACCCTATATTTGTAAATATATACTTGTCAAATTTCTAAGTTCCCACTTTTCAAAAAGTTCAAAACCTTAAGATCAATGTGCTAGTTTCTTACAATTTTGTCTTTCAATTGCAATACTTACCAGTCAGGGCCAAAAAAATTGAAATCGAATGTGTAATTAGTCGACCGTGACCGTTTTTGTTCAAAAGCAGGAAGTTCGAGTTGCATATGTTTTTCGGGTGTATTCTTCATATTTTTTTTTCTTCCATGTGTTTTCCATCTTTAATTGATTGCGAAAAACAGAAAAAAAGTTTGATTAAAATGCTGTGTATGTCAACACAACAATGTGAAAGTGAAGTTAAATGGCCCAAGCTGGTCGTAGTTAACTAGAGTTTTGTTTCCTTTCACTGTATGACTTTTTTTTGCTCAAAACCTTTATAATTATCGCCAGGAAAACTTACAAAGCATACCTGAATTCCTTCTAATCATTAGAAATCGCTAGATTTTCAACAAACACTACAAAATCATCCTAGAGTTTATCCGGAAAAATCAATAGAACCGGAACCGGAAGTGCCTTCACCTCAATGTCAAACTGGAGGACTGGGGTACACATGTAATAAGACATTATGTAACATTTGTTAGCTAGGCACAGGCACTTTCGGTAAGCCCCCTTGTCATCCTAATCTCAACCCTTATTAACGCGTATGGAAGAAGATAAACCGGCGTTTGAGACAGCTTTTTCAGAAGCAGAATCTAGCGGAACTAGAGGACGACCTATCTCCACATGGAAATACATTCAATAAAAGAATTATTTCTTAAATTATGTGAACTCTTTTAGGAACGGTTGTCTTGCGGTGAATTCGTTTCAATGGAGGATAATGCAGTATTCAACACTGTGAATTTTTAATTCTAGGGTGCCATAACATTTTTGCTTATTGTGTTAAAGTACTTCAATAAAATAAATTAAGTGAGAAAAATTATATTGCTACTTTTTTATCCTGTATACTTATTAAATTATACTGTTAAAATAATTCAATATAAGAGCGGTGTAAAAGAAAAGCTTGCCTGGGGACTTAGAAATTTTGACTAGTATATTTTAGACGTCTTTGTTACAATGTTTTCAATCTTCAATATGATGAAGAACATAGCCAAATGATTACAAAAAATGATTAAAATATATACCTTTCCCCTCTAACTAATGAAAGATAGGCTTTTTACCGATACTCATATTGACTTTTTTGCACTTACACGGGATTTAATAATTAAATGACTGTTTGGGGTTACTTTCAGATTAAATATTTATCAGAAATTGTTCTTTTTCTTTAAAAAGATAATATTTAATAGAAAAATTGTAATCAAACACCAAAAATATGAATAGGTTACAAATAATTGTTAAAAGGAATGCACATCATTTCATTATAGATATCACAAAAATGTACACGCGATCAAACGATCTACAACACGTACATCTTTGACTTAGACACATTTCATCAAGATATTACACTATATAGCTGGCAACTAAAGATTTCTTACGATTTATGCATTCCTTCAAAATGGTTACATACCATTCAAATTATTACGAAAGTTGTATGTACATTGTAATTTCATTACACTAGATAGTCTTGGGTTTGTCAACTTCAGGTCTAGATCTAGTAAATAAAAGGTGCCTACATATTTTCTCTTATTCCAGAAATATATTGCCATTAAGCATTATAAACCAAAAAATATATGAATTGAATCAAGATTATGTTGGCATGATTGAATTCTGTGAATTTCAAAATGCAGTATTTTCTACCATTTTTATTGAAGCTGTCAAGTACGGGAAAAAGTGGCATTGAATTAATTATGACGTCTTAATGGGTTAGCACAGGTTTAACACATTTACAAGTTATGATGTCATACGAAGTAGGTTCTACGTTAAAAGAAATGTAATGAATACTGTGTGCTAAATCAAAAGTTTATGTCTACATGTATAGTTTTTGCATTAGAATGACTGTGTATTTTACACTAGCCCATAGTTTACAGAGCATATTTTTAGGTCTTATACTTACCCCACCCCCTTTCTTATTTAGGAGGAAGTCGATATTGAACAAAAAAAAAAAAAACCACCCTACCTTTATTTTTCTATAAGAAAGGAATTAAAAATAAGCTAAAAATAATCTACTATTCTACTAATTTTTAACTGTTACTTTGCCACAATACTTTCAAGTATACCTCCACCAACATTTAAAGTATGCTTTAATCATGGCGAAGTAAATTATGATATGATAGTACTTGTGTGAAGGCTTAACTTCATTTCAATATTTTATCTAGAGCCTCTTTTTATATTTTTGCTTTTCATTTATCATTATTTTTTTTGTTTTGATTTAACGTAATGTTCTTTTTTTGGGGGGGGGGGATAAAAATTTCTTCCTCTTTCATTGTCAAATAGGATTTGCCAAACTTAAACAAACTAAAAGTTGAAATGACGGAAAATTTAATTTTTCCTATTAAAGAGTATTTAAACCTGATTTTTGCATGGTTTGATTTCTAAAAACAAGTGGAATATCATTCTTTAAGCAAACATTATAAGGAGGAATATCAAAAAGAAATTTTATTTACTTGACAATTAAAGAATCTCTTTTCAAACATAATTTTAGCATTGAAAGTCTACGTGAATCTCTTAATTATTTCATACGACTTTTTGTATTTTTATGGTTACAGAAAATGTAAAAATTAGTTTCGCTGTAAAAAAGATATCAAAGAGTGTATATTTTGTATCACTTTAAAGGGGGTCATTTTTCAATGGGGGTTATTATTTTATAGGACTAACATATAAAATAATCACAGGAAGAAACAAGACCTTTCAGTTAAAACTGAAAGGCGGCTTTCAGTATCTTTTCAGTGGCCATTCAGCCACTGAATGGCACATACATTTCAGTGACCTTTCAGTTGCCTTTCAGTCATATTTCAGATACCTTTCAGTCTCCATTCAGCGGACACATTTCAGTCAACTTTCAGTGGCCTTTCCAGCAACTTTCAGTGACCTTTCCATCAACTTTCAGTGACCCTGCTTTTAAAATATGTTTAAAAAATATTGTTATTACTTTAAAGTATATTTTAAAAAGAAGAATTTTCTTGCTCTTACCGGATTGTGTTTATTTTTTTTTCTCGATTTTGTCCGTAATGTTTAAATAAAAGCTCAGTTTTACGTTTATTTTTGTTTTGAAATAAGGAAAACAAAATAAAGCTGGTAAAAGTAGAGAAAATTTTCCTTTCCAACAAGCCCTCACAGGCCTTCATACGCTCAGTATCTTCTAAATTACGAAAATTTGAATTTGTGTCCTTCGCATAGTTTTTATGGAAAAATTGGTCAATATTTACATGTAACGTCAAAATCGATATTGTTGCGTCTTGCTCGAAAAACAAATTTTTTATGAGACTTTTCGCCCATTTAAATATATTTTTTACTGAAATAAATGCATAGTACAAAAAAATAGATTTCAAAAACACAAATGCATACTATCGTTCTGTCTTTTGTGAAGTGAAAGGTTAATTTATTCATCTACATCTAATGATGTATAGTTCATGTGGGTCCTAGTGATATACAATGTTGATTAATACGGTTGGGGTCATTTTTTGTCGTTGAAAAATGACCCCCCGGTCATTATTCGATGGGGGTCATTATTCGTCTTTACACCTGTATTTAATCGATTTTGCGTTGTGAAGACAAACGTAACTTTTTGAAAATGGCGTAATTTTCCAAAGCAATTGCCGATTTTCCAGACGATTGACATTTTTTCCTGATTAACTTTATAAAGAAAGTATGGTTTATTCTTAAAGCATATTTTCTCTGCTTTTAAAATATGTTTAAAAAATATTGTTATTACTTTAAAGTATATTTTAAAAAGAAGAATTTTCTTGCTCTTACCGGATTGTGTTTATTTTTTTTTCTCGATTTTGTCCGTAATGTTTAAATAAAAGCTCAGTTTTACGTTTATTTTTGTTTTGAAATAAGGAAAACAAAATAAAGCTGGTAAAAGTAGAGAAAATTTTCCTTTCCAACAAGCCCTCACAGGCCTTCATACGCTCAGTATCTTCTAAATTACGAAAATTTGAATTTGTGTCCTTCGCATAGTTTTTATGGAAAAATTGGTCAATATTTACATGTAACGTCAAAATCGATATTGTTGCGTCTTGCTCGAAAAACAAATTTTTTATGAGACTTTTCGCCCATTTAAATATATTTTTTACTGAAATAAATGCATAGTACAAAAAAATAGATTTCAAAAACACAAATGCATACTATCGTTCTGTCTTTTGTGAAGTGAAAGGTTAATTTATTCATCTACATCTAATGATGTATAGTTCATGTGGGTCCTAGTGATATACAATGTTGATTAATACGGTTGGGGTCATTTTTTGTCGTTGAAAAATGACCCCCCGGTCATTATTCGATGGGGGTCATTATTCGTCTTTACACCTGTATTTAATCGATTTTGCGTTGTGAAGACAAACGTAACTTTTTGAAAATGGCGTAATTTTCCAAAGCAATTGCCGATTTTCCAGACGATTGACATTTTTTCCTGATTAACTTTATAAAGAAAGTATGGTTTATTCTTAAAGCATATTTTCTCTGCTTTTAAAATATGTTAAAAAATATTGTTATTACTTTAAAGTATATTTTAAAAAGAAGAATTTTCTTGCTCTTACCGGATTGTGTTTATTTTTTTTTTCTCGATTTTGTCCGTAATGTTTAAATAAAAGCTCAGTTTTACGTTTATTTTTGTTTTGAAATAAGGAAAACAAAATAAAGCTGGTAAAAGTAGAGAAAATTTTCCTTTCCAACAAGCCCTCACAGGCCTTCATACGCTCAGTATCTTCTAAATTACGAAAATTTGAATTTGTGTCCTTCGCATAGTTTTTATGGAAAAATTGGTCAATATTTACATGTAACGTCAAAATCGATATTGTTGCGTCTTGCTCGAAAAACAAATTTTTTATGAGACTTTTCGCCCATTTAAATATATTTTTTACTGAAATAAATGCATAGTACAAAAAAATAGATTTCAAAAACACAAATGCATACTATCGTTCTGTCTTTTGTGAAGTGAAAGGTTAATTTATTCATCTACATCTAATGATGTATAGTTCATGTGGGTCCTAGTGATATACAATGTTGATTAATACGGTTGGGGTCATTTTTTGTCGTTGAAAAATGACCCCCCGGTCATTATTCGATGGGGGTCATTATTCGTCTTTACACCTGTATTTAATCGATTTTGCGTTGTGAAGACAAACGTAACTTTTTGAAAATGGCGTAATTTTCCAAAGCAATTGCCGATTTTCCAGACGATTGACATTTTTTCCTGATTAACTTTATAAAGAAAGTATGGTTTATTCTTAAAGCATATTTTCTCTGCTTTTAAAATATGTTAAAAAATATTGTTATTACTTTAAAGTATATTTTAAAAAGAAGAATTTTCTTGCTCTTACCGGATTGTGTTTATTTTTTTTTCTCGATTTTGTCCGTAATGTTTAAATAAAAGCTCAGTTTTACGTTTATTTTTGTTTTGAAATAAGGAAAACAAAATAAAGCTGGTAAAAGTAGAGAAAATTTTCCTTTCCAACAAGCCCTCACAGGCCTTCATACGCTCAGTATCTTCTAAATTACGAAAATTTGAATTTGTGTCCTTCGCATAGTTTTTATGGAAAAATTGGTCAATATTTACATGTAACGTCAAAATCGATATTGTTGCGTCTTGCTCGAAAAACAAATTTTTTATGAGACTTTTCGCCCATTGAAATATATTTTTTACTGAAATAAATGCTTAGTACAAAAAAAATAGATTTCAAAAACACAAATGCATACTATCGTTCTGTCTTTTGTGAAGTGAAAGGTTAATTTATTCATCTACATCTAATGATGTATATTTCATGTGGGTCCTAGTGATATACAATGTTGATTAAAATTGTAGATTCCCTAAACATACATACTAAACGTCGATCTTTACTAAAAAAAATCAGATTTTAGTACTGTTGTATCTTGGTTTACTGTATCCTTCAATTGCAATTTAATTAGATCTATATTGGCACGAAATTTAACAACAAAAAACTTGCATTTATAAATAAATACGACTCATCAGTAAATGAATTGATACAAATTGAAATAACCACGTGTTTCCGCTGTGGTAGCAGTAAACAACAACATGATGGTGATCCGAAATCTGAACGTCAATTTTCATGATTATTTTACGACGAAGATCAACACATCAATGAATCAAATAATACGGACATGCCTTTGGTATTAGCAGGTGAGAATACGTGTATATTAACTGAATGGTTTAAGTTTGAACCGCAATTAGTTCACGGTCAAAAGAAAACAGTAACTAAATGTACACATGTATTAGATCTTCTTGTCTCAGTGTGGTTATTTCGTATTCTTCAGCCAATTTTGTGTTGCTTTTGAGCTTTGATGCTTTTATCAATCAGTCGTAAGTTCAAAGTAAAATCAAAGTTGCCATAATAATGGATAGTTGTTTTCAGTATGTATACCAGTGTGTGCATGTACCACTTTCACATTGAATTTTTAGGGTGCTGGCACCATATGCAACAACACTTTCATCAGTGAATACCCACTTGCTAAGCCCACCATGAACTACGAAGGCCAATTAATATGTAAGGACACCAATGAACAGGTAAATTTTTGTTTTGGTATTGAAAATTTCTGTATTTCTAAAATTTCAAAAAATAAAATCAAATTTCATTAGTGTTATTCTCATGATATTGTATTCATACAAGTTTAGAAACATTTGATATATATTTTTAAAAAAAGGTGTTTGAAACACATAATACTTGTGATGCTTGATTATTCATACAAACGCATTTTTTTTAAAACGTAATATCTATTTGAATGAATGCCGAGATATGAAACAAGCTGTTTTATAGACTGCTGTTGTATTTTCATTCTGCATAAAGTATGTGGTTAGAATTTCCATTTTTCAGACACTTTCAAATAACCGTACATCAAATACATAGGTGGTCAAACTCACTGGATGGTTTATCAATACTCCCATGCTCACGAAGAGCCTTGCCCTAAGATTTTTGCTCTGAAATAACATTTGCAGTCAATTATCTCCTTTCTTTTTACAACCCTGGCAGCCATGCAGGTATGCAATCTATTGAAAGTCATGAAGGGACATAGAATTTTTAAAAATTTATAAAAGTAAACCGAGTTCTTGATTTATACAATCTGTTCTCTCGGATTGACAATCTGTTATAACGAATTGCCAATTCATTCTCACAGATTATCAATTCGTTCCCTCAAATTACATAATCCATTATCTCAGATTGTATAATTCATTCTCTTAGTTTCAACGATTAGTTCCCTCGAAATGTAAACCCTTCCCATGATTTCATTAAAATAATTTATCTATACATATCGGATATGGTAATACCTGTTTAAAGAATGGAATAATATAGTACAGTGAACCCTCAGATATCCAGACGCCAGAAATTTTTTAATGTTATTTTGTCTTGTTTAACTGGTGATTCAGATATCCGGATGCTTCACATATCCGGACAAATTGACTGGGAACCAAAGCGTTCGGATAACTGAGGGTCCACTGTATTTTACATCCTACCTTTTATTGCATATTACGGTCCAAAATGAGAAAAATACATGAACATTTTGAAATCCGTATGCTAGTTCTGATATTTGTACAACAAAAAATCATAGAGGTTTTTGTGTAACCTGTATATTAGAATAATTGAAAGTCATAAATAGTAAAAGTGAATATTTCAAAAATAAATATACGTTGATATAGTTATGAAAGAGGTTTGAAACGACGGGTCGTTGAAACAAAATAAATAGAAAGCCCTTATTGATTGTAACAGTTGTATGTATCTGTACATATATATAATAAAATTCTAGAGCACAGATTGCCAAAATCATAAGACTGACGTTGTAACAAATCGAGATCTCAAATTTTTAATCTGTGAAAACGAATTGCTGGTATGTAATTCGAGATCTCAAATTATGAATCATGGGGTAAATTAGTAATCCGTAAGATCGGATTGTATAATTCGAGATCTCATTTTTTACTTTTTTGAAAAATTGACGTGTCCCTTTATGGCTTTTCGTAGCAATCTAATTAAAATTAGAACCTCCATCCACTGCCCGATTTTTTTATATGTTGCAAGAGCGTAAACAGAGGTCTGGCTTTAGTCAGATTGCCAAATATGCTATTTGTTTTAGCTCAGTAATTTAACCACGAATGTTTACTACAAGGTTGTTGAATTATCAGTCCTGATACATTGACTTAACAATATTATTTAACTACTTAAATCACAAAATAAATACAATTTTAATTTTAAAAGGAAAATCAAATAAATGTAGAAATTTTAGCATTCTTAATTCTATTTATAAATGTAAATTCATAAACACAATGACACGTATCTGTTTCAAAATATTTAAATCTTTTACAGGATAGAAGCTGATTACTTGTACTTGACAGCAAACAATAATGTCTTAGACAAGTCAAAGAATTTCCTTCAGAGAAATGACAGTTGATAAAAGAATGGTGGACACAAAGTAGAAGTGCTGTTCAACATTTTGTTGAAGATTTCAGTCTTATTTTGAATTCATCTTGCCACATTTCTGGATTTGTATATATGGATATTTGGATATAAACGTCACATTTTCAACTTATTGACTAAACAGTTTTGCGTTAAATATTGTCAATGCTATCTATTATTATTATTCCCTTCCAAGATAACATGTCAAGTCTTTATTGTACCCCTTAAGCTCTGTTATAACAGAAAAACCTTGTAATGAATCTTTTAGTTTTTTTTTCTTGTTAGATTAAATTCATGAAAAAAAAAGATTATTTTTAATGGCATCAAGAGAATGGATATTTTTGTTTAACAAAAAGATTGTATACATGTTTTGCTAGGGGTTTGTAAGAAGCAGACCCGAATTCTTTGCTTGCAAAGTTTGTCGTTTACCATTTTTATTACGTCAACTATTACATGATTTATCCATGATTGAAGCATTTCAAAGTTGATATTTTCTTACAATTTAAAGCAGAATTCTATACTCATATGACCTTGACCCCCTTAAGAACAAAAGTGTCAAGGTCAGTTTTTAATACAAAAATGTTCTTTCATCTTTATGGCCCATATCTTACATATACTATCATGAAATACGATACGATACGTCGATACGATATATCCTGGTGAGCTTGAGATAAAAGATACCACAGAGTCCGACACTTCTGCTTCATACTTGGATATTTTACTTGAAAAAGACACTAATGGTAATCTAACAACCAAGCTATATGATAAACGTGATGACTTTAAGTTTTCTATCGTCAACTTCCCTTACTTATGCAGCAATATACCTTCATCACCTGCATACGGAGTATATATATCTCATTTGATTCGATACGCAAGAGCGTGCTCTACGTATGAACAATTTCTTAAACGAGGTAAATTATTGACAAGCAAGTTAATGAAACAAGAATATCAACAGTCTCGTTTAAAGTCATCATTTCGTAAATTCTATGGTCGATACAATGACCTTGTCAGCAAATACAATTTATCATTGAGTCATTTGCTGACTGACGTTTTTCATACCAATTGTTAGTCCATTATTTATACACTGAATTGACGACGGATTTTTTCCGTTATTTCCTTATCATGACAACGAGCACACGGCGGGTGTGACCGGTCGGCAGGGGATGCTCACTCCTCCATGGCACCTGATCCCACCTCTGATGTTTCAGAGGTCCGTGTTTGCTCTGCTCTTATTTTGTATATTGTTTAATGGACGTTGAGATTGAATACTGTTCGTTATCTCCATATCCTTCATATAAAAAAAGTGTCTAGAATGTGTCAAGAATGTGAAAAAACAAACATGTATATAGCCAAAAACTTTAAAATGTTGCTGCTTAGCAACCACTTAAAGGTCATTAAACAGATATTTGAACTAAAATGATGCATGGATATTGCAGTTCTGATCCCTTCTTGAGAGTATATTCAGAATTTTCCATTTAAGCATCCATTGTGTAAAATTATGGCAGGAATATTGAAAAGTGTTGAAAAAATTGATGAAACTTTTGCATTTATTTGACGTTTGACCTCCTAAAAATAGTTCTAATGAGGTCAAACTTTAAGACAATTTATCTGCTGTTCGTCCCTAGTAATTATATTAATTATATGACCTCACATCTAACTTATATGTGCTGGGATGCATAAATGTGTCTAGGATGAGTAATAAACAAACATTTTTGCCCGAAAATTAAGAAAATTCGAGGTTGCTAAGCAACCACTTTTAAGAAGTTATATGCAGAATTATAAAAAAAAAAATATGTGTTTCATGCAGTAGATTATCATGCTCTTTTGTGAGTATATCCAAAATTTCCTATTTCAACATCATAGTAAATATTTAACTTGAAGATTAAAAAGTATCAAAAAAATTCCATAAAATTTTGCACTTAATTGACCTTTGACCCTCATTTTTACTAAAAAGGTCAGTTGTTGAGTATCTGAATAGTTATAAAATATCATCTCTAAGACATTCCTTACAAAATGGTATGCATTATACCTAGCTTTCTCCTTGAATAAAAAAGTTAGAAATAATTTAATAATGTCATATCAAAAGGTCCCTAAAATCACATAAAATGTGCTGGTAGAGAAAGGGTTAAACTTTTTATCGATTGAGAAAGTGCAAATTATTTGTGCAGCAATTTTAATGATTTTAAGAATATTCTCCTTAATATTATACATTGTTTATCTTTAATTAGATAAAATATGCTCTTGCGTCGGCGTGATTTTGTTAATGTGATTTATATCTTGAATGGGAGACAACAATGACGTCATAATATGACGTCATAATGTGCACTTACATTAATAAACTGTGGGCACTAAGAATGTATAAGAAAATCAATTTGAAATTTCTCTCTACTTAAAATATACAACTTATGAATTTTTATTAGCTCATTTGCATAGAAATATCCGTATTTAGCCTTAACTCACTTTCGTTAGCTTTCTACCGAATCAGGGGGGTTTAAGGTAGGTTATTGCGGAAAATTTTCATTATCAGAAATTTTACGATGCTTTATTATAAGCAGTTTCAGTTGAACACATTCAGTGATAGATTATCGTTGGGAGTTCAACTAATTATGCAATATAGAGACACCCAGCATCGAAAACAGTGTACAAAAATACATTTTCATAATAACCTTATTGCCATTTTTTTTTCCAAGAAAATTAAGAAAAATCGGCATTCATAATCGTAAATTGACTATGATTTTAACTTTCCCTCGTGAACTAGCAAATTGTTTATAAAGGATTTGTTTTTGTGTTACTTATACTTTTTTTCGAACATGCATTGAAGTGTTCATACGTTCATAACTTCATCAAATGTTTTGTAATTGATTTACTCATAAATGAAATATTTTTGTAGATGGAACTCTCCACGATGAACTCAGACGAGGTAAACTTTTTTTTCTTCTTAGTAAACATTAAGCGATAAATAAATGCACTGAGAGGGAAAATACTCATTGTAAACATTTGATTTAATTGAGAACTTTTATTTCAAATGTATATTTCCCTGCGTTGTTTTAAGATATTTTAAAATCATTGTTACAAGCAGAAAAATTCGAAAAAAAATTATTGGAAAATCTAATAACCAAAAACCAAATAGTCTTATAGATATTGTCAACCGGAAATTCAAGCGTCTTTTTATGTCTACTAAGGTACTTTGTGTGTGCAATCAGAATATTTTTAACCAAAAAAAAAAACAAGATGAAAAAACTACAAGTTTTATTTTATGTAAAAGCGGTTGTCAATGATATCAACAAGGGAACCAAGGGCCTTGGATAGTTCTTCTTATAAATTGAAGAATATTTCACTTTTTTTTTAACACACAAAATCTAAATATCTTAGTACCAAAGATGCGTCAACAAACAGACTTTGATTATTCTTGGCCAGACTAAAGATATTTCAATATAACTATAAAATACCATAAGTAGATCATGGTAGACTACTTTTTTATTGAATTTTTTTTCTGAAAAAGATGGATGATTTTAAGCCAATAAGTAGATATTCAAAAGTAAGTTACTATGAACTACTTCTTAGTCGACATTCTTTGGAACCCCAAGGTGCATCAACTTACAAAGCTTAACGAATTCAAGCAAATAAGTGCTCAAGTGCCAATGAGTAATTGAGATACTGAAATATGAACATACATGTAGAATGTCAAAAGTAGGTAACTGTGCCCAATTAATTAAACTGAAAAAGTTTGATGATTATAAGCCACTAACGGTAAGTACCTGAACTATTTAAAAATATCCATAAAATGCCAATCGTAAGTCTTTTAATCATTCTGTGTGATGATTTTAAGCCGAAAATTACATGCAATATTCTAAAGTAAGCAAAGCAATCAAGTTTTGGTCGTAATTCTCCGAAAACCTTAGGTGCATCAACTGAAAGAGTTTGACGATCATTAGCCAATAAATACCCTAGAATTTTCTATTTGAAAAATACGAAGAAGTTTTTACCTTTTTGTAGGATTTTAAATATTATATACAGATATTAATTGAAACTTTTGGGTACTGCGCCATCCTATTACACCAGACAATGAACTTTATCATTTTAATAATGTTTATTTGTGTAATTAGGCAATATTCGTCCATAAATAGATTAATTAGTACTTGTTTCAGCTATGTACAAACTTTTATTACTATATGACATTGGGTTTCTCACAGACAAGTCTTGTCTGTGAAATTTTGGGATAACCCTCCTATACAAGTGTAAGTTCGCAGCATTGTTCACAAATGCATATAGTGTTGAAAAGAATTATAACTTCAACTTAGATAATTAAATTTGTCATGTCCTTGCAATATTGAAATATATATCTACTCGTACACTTCAAGTAAATGCGTTAAAATAATTTGACTCTGAAACCACGTGAAAGGACTAAATAAAAAAAATCTTAATCGTATTGAACGTCAAGATATTAGTCACATATATCTGAAAAGCACTAGAGACAGTCATCCATCATTGTAAGGAATGCATTTTTTTCTGGGGAAAATCGCTGATAATTATATTCATCAACTTAATTGTACTGCAATATTGTAATAACGAAACAAAAATAATCCCATTTTATTATATTTTGCTTTATTATTACATATAGCCATGTAACAGGGCTACAGATGTTTATGGAATTGATAAAAGAAATATTTCGGCGTACCTCTGCAGAATTAGATTGAGATACCGTTATAAAACTGTTAAAAAAGTATTCATCTGTCTTAATGTATAGTCTGTTTGATACGATTGTACCTTTTCTTTTACAGGAAAGCAGTTCTTCGTCAAGTTTTGATGATGAGTCTTTTAGTCAGTTGCTAATGTCAAGACCGGTATGAACACAACACGACAGCCCATCAGAGCAAACCAAAAATTGAAACATCAAATTATCATATAAAAAAATAAATTATGAAAGAGCACAAAATTATAAAGTTTAGAAAATGGAATCATTAAAAAAAAATGGAAAAAAAATTATTATATAAAAAATGAAATTAAGATACATAATTTATATGAATATATATATATTTATATATGTGAATGAAGAGGGCATTAGCCAATTAATTAATCCATAAAGCACATATTTTCTATAGGCCTGATTTTGTTCCAATATCAAAACAGGTATAATATATATCATTAAAATCAGCTATTCATTCAGTTGGAGCGGGTAATCACAATTGATGATTATTGGAGAATTTGACCTCTGGTTATCTATGATGTTTGAAGCTATTTTCATTATCATAAGGATATCTAATGTAAATTTTGACAAGTATGATAAATTGAATCTCGATATAATACGTCTATCACATTATTTTGATAAGTTGCAAAAAGTATAAAAGAGGTACATGTTTATTCAGTCTGGAGAACTTTACAATATTAAGGACATTCCAATGTTATACATCATTTTTAATTATTGCAGAGCAATAAATTGCTCTAAAAATGGTATGCTTCGAACGTATTTAATGGGTTCATTTGACAATTAAAAAAATCAAAGAGGGCAAGTGCAAAAATTAAACAAGTCAAAGTTGTTACAATAAGTTAATTTAAATGAGTGTTAACTTTATTAAAAATAAACAAAGCACTTCTTATTCCTTGGTTATTTTATCAAAGCATAATTGGAATCGGTACACTCTTTGTTCTCACATATTCTCTCGAACTGTATTTAAAAATCAGAGAAATTTGGAAGCAAACAATGCATAAATTTGTACAATGTATAACAAATCCCACCAAGTATTCAATGAAGGATATGACGATAATGAACAGTATTCAATATCAATTATCAAATCAATAAAACAACACAAGACAGGAGCAGAACAAACACGCACCACTAAAACATGAGAGGTGGAATCAGGTGCCATGGAGAAGCGAGCATCCCTTGACAACCGGTCACACCCGCTGTGTGCTCCTTGATAAGAAGTCCCTCAATTAAGTACATCAGTCATTTTTCATGATTAAAATTCCAAACAGAGTTCTTTTTTTGCTTCCTTCAGGATCGCTTTATTGAGCTCTATGATGATTATATGGAGAGTAACAGTAGTGACGACGAGGAATTAGAACAGGGAGAAAAAAATCAAGGGGTAATATATCAACAAAAACTATTTTGTCAAAAAAAACTGTTCTTAATGTGAGATGATATCGATACGTTTCTCAAATACCAGTTTTATGTACTTTTTTTATGGTAAATGCTCAAAATGTTATAAGCATTCAGATTTCTTTATCAATAACATTGAAAACCTTGGCTTTGTAATTTTTACCCGAAAAGATTCTTTAAGAAACTAAATAATTCTATAATTTGTATTTTTATAATTGAATCATTATGTTATATAACAATGAGAAAAACAGTATTCTGACTAAAATTTACATTAATAGTTAGTTTGTCAAGGACTTATAAGGGGATGAAGAAATATACCGGAAGGAAAGAAGTCATTAATTTTAAAATGAAACTATAAGAAGAGTGCATAATAACATTGAATAAATCATTAAATGATTTTATTTGTGCAAACTCAAAATCTTATTGGCAAAACAAGAAACAATCAAAGTTCATATATTGATGTCGACTCGCTTGTACATAATCAATAATTTTGTTTTAAATAGGAAACATTATAATTTCAGTCGAAATACAATTAATTTTTCACGAAATTAATGGACTAATGACACATATTTTACGAAAGATGTCTTGTTCGTTGGTAACATAATATTTCTCAATGATATTGAATAATTTTTTAATATTTTTGTAGGACATACAAGACCATGACCTCATACATGGAAAACTAGACCGTTGTGCTACTTTTTCAGGAGCAGAAATCACAAGTGTACATATCGGAGGTATTTCATGTAATCTTGTTAGATCTTCCATAAACGCTATATAGTCAAGAATATATTCCTCGTGTTATAAATATGGTTGCATTTTTAACGGTGAAATTTGAAGTGTTTTGTTTTGTTTTATTCTGAACATCGAATATGAAGGCAATATGCGCTGCAACTTTGACGTTGGAAATTTAGTTGCAATATTGTTTCAGTAATTAACTATTTCAATAAAAAAAACTCGGTAAATCACTGTTGTTCATAATTCTATAGAAAAGTATAAACAAGCTTTACAATAAAAGAGACAACATTATATTATTGTCGTCCCGTACAATATTGATTACATTTATAATTCTCGGTACTACACATTCCAGTGTATAGAAGTCTTGCCTCTAAAAAAGATTAATTACTTTATTGTGATATTATTGATCAATAAGGTTTAATTTAAATGAAGGTTTGTCATTACGACAAATATTAACAACCATATAAAATACTTAGAAAGGCAGCTTATTCAAATTAAAATCTTTTCATAATCATAAATAATATTGTACATAAATTGCCAAAAGTGGATATTTTAACCACTGGAAGAAAGACAATATCAAAACTTGACAGTGTGCAATTTTTATTGCGATCCAAACACCCGAAGAGGGTACAAAACTGTAAATATAACTTATATATGAATGTCAGCAACAAGAGACAAGTGAATAATATTGCCCACCTTTTTAAATAAGCCTGTTTTCCAGTACGTCTTGCTATCACATTTTAAGGAAGGAATGTGTCTATCTAAACAAAGGTGAAAGGTGTGATTCTGTCCTTAGGAAGATCAGCCATAATTTGTGTCCCCAGCTTTCTACAAAACAAGAAGGGATAAGTGATATGATTTTCAGCTTACAACCGATAACCCAATGCCCTTCTGTAAGAATTTCCCCCAAAGTGATACGACGTCCCTGATGGTGGATATTCAAATGAAAATGGTTGATATTAAGATCAGCAATATGACTATATCTTGGTATTTTCACTGGATTAACTTCTAAACAAGTATATTTCCTCTCTTGTCCTAATCTTCCACCAACTCTTATAATGCCATTCTAGTCCAGTATTGGAGAACGTGATATGATAAAACTTGTCCTGTATATTTCTACCCCCGCCCCCATTAAGAGCACCAACCTTCCTGTTGAACTTGCTGTATAACAGAAAACTAAGCCTGGGTAAGTCCCTCTGTTATGGCAGATGCCACAAGTAATTCTGGAGCTTCAAAAGATTTCCTGTATGATCTGGGTAGACTTTTGTTCCTAGCTTTAGCTCGTACAAGACTGCACCAAGTCGAAAATCTTTAAAATTGATGAACACCTAAAACTGTCTCTTGTATACGCAGCTAGGATAAGGCTGCCCGTTGAATAACAAACTGTTCAAACTGTAGTTACTTCTCTGAACTACCTGACGTCATAAAAGAATATGACGTCAAGTCACTGCATACTTGAGCTGACATGACGGGAAAAGTGTCGTAATTTTTACATGGCAAGTAGATTTATTTAGGGGACTTGTTGTTTAATTTAAGTGTTGGGATAGTTTTCTTAGCTCGAGTGTGCTGTTATGATGTTGAACATTTGAAATTTAAGTATCCTTGTTCCTTTTGCTTCTCCGATACGCACATATTCAAACAATAGCAAACATTATGTGTGAAACGCTCCCCTTACACATCTGTAGACAGAGTTAGAATTTATTAATCTTTATATTGGACTGGCACAAGGGATAAACAAGGACAAATTGAATATATTCTGTGTAAATCTACAAGAAAAGTATGTCTTTTAACTGAATATTGCTGGGGGATTGTGCGTAGCTTATCCATTTTTGTATAAATCGTGATAAAGAGTGCATCACCCACCCACCCTTCTTATGTTGGTAAGATTAATTTCTCGTAAAATATTTTCTAATCGAGTAAAAATTAGACCTACTCCCAGCACTTTCTATGTACTAGCGATCACGATGAATTGATCTATGTAACAAACTTGTAAAATATTTTAATTTTGCACTTATGCCGAAGTGTTTTTTGTTCAACAATAAGGAATATCAGAAATCTCCGTCACGTGATGAACACAGTCACGTGACATCACTAAAATGCCTTAATATAAAACCTAAATAAACTATTATCTGAAGTTGTCTGCAATTTCAAACAAGAATTGCATATTAAAATTAAAATCTAGCTCAGAATAAAATGATTTTTTTCAAGGCCTTTTAAGCCCTCGGACAGCCTTCTTATAATTGCGAAGCAGAAGTTTTCTTTGTAACTATAACAACAGGTCTGACTTCTTTATCTTCTTCTAGGTCTACCAGCTCATATGAAAAATCTTTGTGTTCTAGTGGATGTTTCTTCCTTAAAATTGAACAAATGTAAAAAGGTCCAGATGAATCTATCAATTTTTATCTATAGCGTATCATCGCGTAGCTCGTCTGTTTGCTACAGAATAAATCCTACCAAAATATAGAAAAATTATTTTAAAATAGGACTCATACGAAACCATCTTATTTTATAGATAGAATAAAAATTGGTCAAAGAGTCGTGCGGGGGAAAGACTGGGGAGACAAACCGGATGACGGAGGCGAGGGAAATGTTGGTACTGTCATTGGAATAACAGAGGATAAAGTTCAAGTGCAATGGGACAGTCAAGATAAATCCTTTTCATATAGCACCGGAAACGACAAATATGAACTTCGTCTTTATGATAATGCGCAGACAGGTAATTGATAAAAAACCGAGTAATTTTAATTATAACGATATTGGTAACGATTACATTGAAGTTGATACCCTAGCCAAATATTAAAGTTGAACACGAATCGTAAATAGGCAGTAACAATTTTCGTTATCATTATCTACGATACATCAGTCTTGGGTATACTCTTCAAAATGACCATCCATGACTGCTTTATTGTTACGGGTCTGGAATCCCGACCCGTTTTCGTGCTGGTTATCTTGCACTCCCCTCCCCCCCCCC